>JAGDQP010011281.1:11815-53392 GCA_022664845.1 Lepisma saccharinum
CCTTAAAATGTTTTCTGTTTTTTTTTTCTTCAAGAGACTTAAACTGTGACCATATATCTCCCTCGCTGACCTGCTGCTGTGTGTATGTTACCTTGCCTTTCTTCATTTTTTCTTGGCTTTTTTTCGTTCCTCGAAGGAATTACGGCGGCCCTTTGCGGACATTTTTTTCTGCCTCTTCTTCGTTGTTTTTTTTGTTCTTTTAACCTCATGTAACTAGTTGTAAGTCTCCTTAATCTTACGCCTCATCGTAAGCCTAATCCTTCTTTCTAGTCAGTTCCTGCCCTTCTTTCACATTCTTTTTCGTCTTCTTGTTCTTCCTCTTTGTCTTTTTGTTTCTTCGTGTATGTTTCTCTTTCAAAACATACAGTACAAAGTGTTTTTAATATTCAAAATTTATAAGAGTAACGCACACACCAGAAAAAGCAACTTCGAGTGCAACAAAACGGTGCTCAATTACACCCATATATTTGTGTATGTTTCGCTCAATTTCACTCTGTTTAGTTTTTGTACGGGGCTGTGGATATCACTATTCAAATGTAGTTTTAGCACAGCTAATAGACAAAATGCTCTACTGCGCTTCAGCTCGCTTTGTGTGTGTGTCTGTGCAGCTGTCTCAAGATCGAACGAGAATCTATCAGGAGAAGATGAAAGTAAGAACTCTTTTTCCGTTAGGGAACCCCCGATTGTCCGAATGATTAGTTAGCTGGCTTTCCTGTGTGTGATTCCAGGTTTAAACCCTGCGGATTCATTGTACATAGTATCGGTTCGGAGTTCACTCTAACCAAGTCTATAGGTCTCGTTCAGTTTATGATGGATGATATGGACGTTATAGCCTGTGCTGAACTCCGGATGATGAGATTATCTAAAAGAAACAACTAAAAGGTTCGTAGGGATACTACTAAAGATATGGAAATCTTAAATTGAAGCCAGAAAGGTTCTAATCTCTTATAGACATGTATAGCATGCAATGCCTCAGTTCAGTCAAACTATCCCTTGAAACGAAAATACAGATTATAACAAGAATGTAAAGAGTAACAAGTAAGCACAAATAAGCAAAATAAATATTATCTTAGAGCTGGAATTTTGAAATTTTGAATTTGAATTTTATTTAAGGCCTTTGGGCAACTTTGGCTCAGGCCAAATGGATAAAGATGGGTCAATTGGTGGAATAAGAAAAGTGAGAAAAAAGGAAGAACCCCGAGAAAACCCGCGCTCCACATAGTAGGAGCTTGGATCGAACCGACGACCCCAAGTACCAGAAGTGAGCACTTTACCACTGAGCCACTGCGGCCCGAAACGTTTTTAAATACGCACAGTTAATACCTTTGTAACAATTTGCACGTTATTAATGATATCGGAAGTGAAAATCCGAGTGGATTTCGTCTCTCAGAAGTGCCACGTAGTATAAGAAAATACTATTTGGAAAGATTATGATGGATCTAGATTGAGAAACTCGAGGTCGTTGGAGTTAACTCTGAAGTCAGTTTCCACCTGCTTTAATTGAGGCGCTAATCTGGATTACAGTCGACCAGAGAGACGGACGAGACGAAATTAAAGGAGGGCCAATTTCTTCGGAGGTTTGCATTAAACAATGAAAATAAGAATAACAATGGTAAGAGATTCATTTGCGACACTGAAGAAACTCTTTATTTATTTATTTTTACCTGTTCCGTAAAGAGTTTTAGGACAAATGCAATGCTGTAATAAGAGGAGTAGTCAGAGTAAATCAGGTACTCTTGCAGTTGATATTGAGAGCCAAAACGATTATAATATTGACAACTGCTCTATAAGCCCCCTCCCTTTGGTACGTTGACAATTGGTCGCATTCTTCCTTATAAGTCCCCCTGGACATAAGTTGTAGGTACTATCACGTCATTTCCCTGATATAGTAGGAAACCCCTTAGAGAACCTCAGTCAGGATATTCAGCCGCTGGTATGGGACTCGGGACCTCCTGCATGCGAACTCTACTAACTGAGCTGGGGTCGCTCGGTTGGCAGAATTTGAGTCTTCTTCGTAAAGTTATTGAATTTTACTATTTTCTCTGTAGTACTTAGTTGTTTCATACAATAATTTCAACCCCATTTGAAATTCTATACGTAAATCATCAAGTATCCCCCCATCACTACCACGACCACTTTGCACGAAATGGGCGTTAATGGTACATATGAACAACAACAACTCGACCCTTCAGTTTTGTTAGTGTTATGTTGTTTGTCGGCACAGTGGGTACACATAAGAAAGAAATATAACCTACCTCTTCTTTGTTCTTAGAGTGTATTATCTGGTTCGTGAGACGATTTTGTATCCAAAATATACCAAGCACATCTATCTAAGAGAGACATAACGTGATTGTGAACTTAACATATAGTATAGGATAGGCGTGTATCCAGTTAAGACCCCCAAAATACAGATTGATTGACACCATTCAAAGTCTATTAGAAGCAAAGAGTTTTCCATGGAAGGAAATCATGTTCATGTCAAGACCCCTCCTCTGTTTAGGTCACGAATATTTCCAGTGCTGCCAACTCGTGATATTCTCACATGTGCTTATAATTCAAATTTGGAATTGTTTGTCAGTATTTGTCTCGTGATAGCAAAAAAAAAAAAAAGTAAATGTCCCTTAAGGAAAGCTCGCTCGTCTTATTTTTTGGCTTTTGGCCCTATAATCAAATATTTCGACCACGATAGTCGAGTGATTTGAAGCAATGGGCATTAGTTCACAAGCTATTATAGTTATGGGTACGGATTTTAGTTGGATATTTGGTGTTTTCAGAAGTTGAAACTTTACATAACGGGTCTTTACAGTGGCATCAAGTTTCCTGACCAGCAGAGAGATCTAACGTGCATGGCCTCTAATGAAGGTAACATCTCGGTATTTACCTTGTGCACCATCTTACATGGAAAAACATCGTCAGGATATGCGGCATAAGCGTGGTTAGAACCCACGCCACCTCCACAATCTTTACCTTAAGTCAGCGAGTAGAAGTTTAGCGGTCAATTATAGAACTGATGCTAAGGTTAGTTTGGAGTCTTTAACCCTTTTGCTGCCCTATAGCTTGGACTCTACTATTTAAAGCATGCGCCGAACAATGCAACAAGCCACAATATTCATGTTTAACGCAATATATGTTCAAGAAATCTACTGCTATTTTCATTGAATGCGGTTTGGTCTATAATTGTATAGACTAAAACTTTTCTTTGGCCAAGAATCAATGTACTTACAGATCCATAGAAAATTGGACCACAATATATCATTACCGAACTAATTTTCTATAGAGATTTAATATTCACCTTCCATATGGTGTTCCGGCACATATCTTAGTTCTGTATTGGCGTAATGTAATTACAACGTTTCGGATTAGAAAAATCCACCGGCCATTTTCTTTGAATCTGAGCGTACGAAGTGCAGTAAAACCCTAAAGTTAACTATTGGCAAATAAAAACTTTATTTGCTTGCTTTCAGTTCTTAGTCAGATGATAGATTTTTGTATGTGAGTTGTCCAAAAATTTTACTGAATCACTTGGGTTCCTTTTACACTCACCTGTTCAAATATATATTAGACTGTGTATCTACTGCTTTCGAATGTGTTATTTCGTTAAGACTTCCTCCATATTTAACAATAACGACCTTCATCTTTACGTTTCTTGGGTTTATTTTCAAAGGACGAGCTTGAAATATGTATTATCTTCCCATGGACTTTACGTTTTTCATAAACACGTGTGTGTTTTTTCCCATCATCCAAGCCAATAAACTTTTCCATGAACACAAACAACTAACAGAGTTTGCATAACTAGGCAATTGCCTATTTCCTGTTTTCTTTTCTTTTTAAATCTTGTCTTCACCACGTTTTACCTTGTTAACAGTATAATTATATAATCAACGAATGCAATTTACTTCTCTATAATGCTCAAGCTATAATTAACGGTTTGTGAGGGGCAAAAGTAATGTTGTGGTTTCGACATGGCTAGAGAAACCGGCGAAAGTGTGTTAACGTTCAGAAGTAAATTAAGCTTATGCTCAGGCGGTCAGGCCACGTAGCTCGGATAGGGAAGAAAACGAAGGTTATATTCTATTCTGGTTGGAAGCTCGGAGGAAAAGAGGCCATTGGGAAGACCGATGCAGGTGTTCATAATGAAAATTGACTTCGATCTTGCCCAGAATAGAATCTAATGGCGAATGTTTGTTACTATGGCGATGAACTTGCGAATTCCGTAAGCGTAAGCCATTGAGTTTGTTCGGTATTACCACATAAGGTATTTGCGTAGCATTGGCCTTGCTAAGAATAAACGAATACTCTCTTTTTCTAGAGGATATATCACATTTACCATCTCTATATTTGCTGTTCTCAGGGTCTCGTATTATCCCACACAACCCTACAGCAAACTAAATCAAAACGTTCTGCCCGAACAAAATTCTTGCTCCTGTAAAGGATGAAAATTATTGTGGGATTTGCAATTTGTCATTGTCGCCTTCATGTGCGATTCGGTAATTACTGGATAACGCCGTACTTGATTCGTACTGCACTATTTTGCAGATGGTTTTAAAGACTCGAGCAATTTTATTTTAAAAAGTTTTACTGTGTTGTTCAATATTGTATTTAAATAAACACCAGACTTTCTACAATTTCTCTCAAAGATATTACATCAGTAATAATAATTATTTATTAAAATACAAAAATTCAAGATTTAAGTTAGTTCATGACGTATTATATGTATTAATTATGAACGCTAAGAAACATTTTAGCGAAACAAATGTAAAATTTACTTCAAATGTTCCTTTCAAATTAAATTATATCGCCGTTTTTTTTTTCTAAAATGAAATTCGGAACTTTTAATATGCTTTTCGGGACACCCGGACACAACCTCCAAATTTGGGACTGTCCGGAAAAAATCGGGACGTATGGTCACCGTAGGTAGAAGGGAAGAATAGTTCATATATGCTTTCCAATATTTCTTTTGCTCTGTGCGAAATAGGTTTTCTTTTTAAGATATTAGAACGAACTGAATGTAGGATTGTACGTATATAGGCCTAAGCGGTGTTTGTTTTTATTCACGTAACTGAAGAATGTGGATTAATCATATAATTGAACAAGCTTGTATAATATGAGTCATGTCTTTGGTGTTTTCATTGTATTCTTAGTTGTGGGTCTTCGATTCTGCAACATTAAAGCATACGAATTACTTTCCATATCTGTGCGTTTTCCGTACAGTATTTAACGTATTGTTTTCAGTAGCAACAACTTCAACTGTAACTCATAGTCCCAATTGACATAAATCAATATTTGGGTTGTCTTTGCGATATGTCGCCTCTCACAGGTAAAGTAGCATTCTCATCTAACCTAAAGATACTAACATAATACTTTTACAGATACAACGGTCAAGTAAGTAATTTCCTAGGTTGGAAGTCTGTTTTAATCGCAAACGAGAATTAAAATATCAGATACCGTTGGTCCTTTTAACTTTTGGTGTTAAGTTACATTGGAATCCCCTCACAAACACAAAAGTCCGTGAGACAGGGGGCGAGATCCAACTGCTTGCTTTACGGAGAGGGACCACGCGAAATGAGAAGTTTTAAAACTTGAAGGGTGAATATGAATTGAAGTTATGCCCTTAACGCATATTTTGTTCAGGCCGGAATAGGGTTGGGGAGAAGATATGGGAAGAAAATTGGGGGCCAATTCCTAGTTTGAAGGTGCCATCTTGGCATTAGTCTCGTGCGAATGATGCATAACTTTATAGAGAAACCATGGTATTTGGCTGCTGTGTTCGAACCCGAAAGTGGAGTAGGAACTCAAACGAGAGAGAAAATTTGCAGCTTTAGAACAAAAATAACTCTTCCTCTAGTTCAGTCAATATTGGCAATCTAGCTAAATCTATTTTTTATTTATTTAGTTATTTTAGCTGTCAAAAGTTACAGTTATTGATATTGGGTAGGCCTACCTCATACACGTCCTCAAGCTACGAAGTCGCCAACGTTTTGAACTGAAAATAATATAAGATGTTTATCATTTCTAACCTTTATGTTTTTTCTCTCTCTCTCTCTCTCTCTCTCTCTCTCTCTCTCTCTCTTTCAAGTATATGTACTGTTAATAATTCTGAGATTAGTTGCTGTTATTACGAAATTCATCCCTTTATGGCGCGTGGTGGTGGTGAAATAAGATGTTGACATATTATGTAAAAATATATGTGACAGAAGATTTGTGCTTCTCTTCCATCAATGAGGGGTCCAAATAATATATTTATGAAGTATCACCGTACTAACTAACAGCTAATCAGCGATTATTTTTTAACGTACAAGGATGCAAACACATCGGGATAGTTATAATTAAAGTGTTGAACAAATTTTCTAATCTAGACATGTCTACTGTCTTTGGAATGAAATACTTAATCAAGTTGGTATGAAAGTAAAATACTTGACTGTAAATGACGAATAGTTTGTAGCAACGCGGAAATATGATCTAGGATATGATTAACCTTTAATTCCGAAGATTTTGCAGGTCTCAGTAACCCCTTGTTGTCTTTGAGAGAGATTAAAACAGTGCTATATTTCACACAAGCATTCCGAAGATAATAATGTTGCAAGTTACTAATTCAGACCAAATACACAAGCTAATAAAAAGTCAGTCAATTTACTCGTCTTTCCACTTATACAAGAGCCTTTTCAACATCAGAATTTAGTAGTATTGCACATTAAAAAAAGAAAGAAAGAAAAAACAGTAGCAGAATTACGGTTTCTGTTCTTCTTCTTATTATTATTATTTTCAAAGGCTCCTAAAAAAATTGAGACTTTTAATTTAGTTTTTTTCCCATTCATCTGCATATTTGTAACGCAGACCAAAGCCTCAACGAAACTAGATCAGGGGGATTCGGGCAAGATTTCCAGTTTTGGGGGGTGTTAAGGCAAGAAATTAGCGACCTCCATTTACCCCCGAACGTTTTCAATTTCGTAACCCAACAACATTTATTTATGGTATTTCTGTACTATATGAACTTTTGTACAAGATAAACTTTCCTCAACGTTCCTTATGAAGCAAGAATGGATTTGCAATAATTGCGTGAAAGAAGTGATCCACCAAATGGAAATATCTTACAGCAGCTGCAAAGTTTGTCCAAAATGATAGACAAATAAATAATCTGTTGACGTACAACGAGTGGTTCCAGTGGTTCAAGAATAGCTTGGATACAAGCCTTTGTTATGTATTCATAATTGTCGTTTCCTCGAATGTTTAGGTACTTGATAAGACCTTTTCGTCCTCGTTGTGAGGCGTTCAATTTCCAAACTTTAAATGTGATCTTCTTTTTCCAATACGTGACCAGTCCTTTCAATGCAAAGAAGTCAAGTAAGTCACCTTGTTCTAGATGATATTTTCTTCTCTGATCCTTTATAGCCGAGAGCCCGCGACTTCTTTATAGATCTCGTGTTTAGTCTTCTTCGCTGTGTGTTACACATCACGTAATAGACATGGAGGTGACCTATAAAGAAATTGCATATATCAACAACAGCTCCTATAAAACAGCATACAGCTGGGCTTCCTCATATGTCTCAAACTGTTCGTTGGATATCACGTATTTTGGACTACGTGTGTATGATACCTTGACCTAGCAGCAAGTGTCGGGTGTGAACCTGACCTTTCGGCACAAGAAATACAGATGACTTAATCTGAGCCGATTATAAGGGACGCTTAAATTTAGACTAGCAAAGAAAGGCTATGTGTTTATTGATTTACGTAGTCCCGAGTGTAAAGAAAAGTATGGAAGTACTGAACGTAAAGGTCTATGTCCTACATAGCAACAGCAAAGATCAAAATAATATAGCCTTGCTTCAATGTTTACTCCCTTTCTTCCTTTGTAAAACTTAAAACGGTTTAGTAACCTCTCGTCTCCCTTAAGAAGTAGTGTGTCAGGGCCCGTCTTTGTAAATTACATAACTCCCTTTAAAATATACATTTAATATGTATTAATTCAAAATCTTCTTGAAGTGGTGTGATCAGTGCTGGATTAAGTTATTTAGGAGCCCCGGGCTATTGACTCTGTTAAAGCCCTATCTACTTCTCTCCTGTGCAGGGTTGTTTTAACATCATTGTTGGCCCTTGGACAAAGCAATTTACTCGGGCCCCTGCATGCACAGACACCCATGAATATGGTAAATAAAATTAGATTGCTAACAAAATAAACATGCATTAAATAAAAACTTTATCCAAGTTTTTTTTTCTTATATTAGAATAAAAAATAAATCGTAAGTTTCACCACAAGCAGCTACACAAATCTCAATGCTGTCTGGAATTTATTTTTAAAATATTAGAAAACATAGTCCAATACACACAGAAAAAAGTCACTGAACGTTCAGTTGCAGGCAGTCAAACGTATAGTTCCAGATGAACCTGCCGAACGTTCGGCTATGGCAACTGAACATATTTAGTTAAAGGTATTTAGTGAACGGAACAATACGTTCAGTAAGCAGTGTACCAGACGTTATAGTGCCTGTTACTGGACGCATATAGTAAAACAGTATTGACTAGCGAAAAAAGAGAGAGGTGTAGAGTGGGGTTCGAACACACGACCGTTAGAGTTACTTGCTCAACACTGTCCAAGACTCTACCCCTGTTCCAGCGTTTCTGCTGTTGAATGGAGGATATCTTACTAGTTCTTTTATGTTACGAAAACAGTTTCTGGAGTAAAGACATTTATATAGACTTTAATTTTTCGAAACTTCGAAATTTTATTACTTGATCCTGTGTTAGAATAGAGCTATGAAGAAGACTTCCGTGATTTTACAGTAGTGAGACACCTCATGAGTATCATAATGACGTTTACTTTACTGTTCGGGTCGACGACATTTCTCAAACAAACTGGCAGCCACTTTCCAAGACATTCAGTGAATATACTTTCAACTGGATGCGACTATAACCACCCAGTTACATTCTCCTCATAACGCATTTGGTGCCTGTTACTTTTAATGTTTAGTAACAGATTGTATAATACATAGTAAAACTGGCATCAGGCATGTTTTGTTGGAGTTCAACCAAACATCATTTAGATCTTGGTACCATATTGTTCAGTACCTGTTACTTTAGGTTTTGCGTTAACCAGAACCCTTTTTACTATTTGTGTTTCGCTGCATGTACCGTACAAGTCCATAAAAAGTCCATGTACTATACTTGTCCAGTTCGTAGTACCAGATGTTTTGTTGACGGTACTAGAAAACCCTTAACTGGACCTGTTTATTTAAAATTTATGGATCGATTTTTCTGTGTGTAAAGACTCGTAAATTTAAATTTATTCCAACACGAATTGGTAACTCCAATATTTATCACTTTTAGATACTATTGCATTAAACAGCAGTTCTCAAAGTATGGCACGCGTACCAGTACTGGTGCATGAACCTTTAGATACTGGTACGTGAGGCTGTGAGCTTAGTGGATAATTAACAATAAACGTATAACTGACCTAACACATTGTCACTGATTCAGTGAGGAATTAATTATCTTGTGTCCAGCCCAAGATTTTTCAAAATTGACACTACTTATTCCAGATTTGATTTTAGCGCCCCAGGATAAAAACACACTTCAATTCTGTGGGTGAATGCAAGAACCTGATAAGTAACATTTCTGTAGTTTTGAAAAAAACAGGTTTAAAGTTCAGAGAAAGCATTGTCCCTAATGGAAGGTTGTACAGAAACGACATGTTTTGAACAACCAAATATTATCTCGAGACAACTATTTTTCTAGAGAACAGAGCTGGGCACCTGTAAAGTATTTTCGAAGAGTAAACTTTTTTTTTTTTAATGAAAATGTCTTATCAGGTATTGCATGCGGTCATAGAATTGTGTTGGCACCAAAAAAAAAAAAAAAAAGCGAAAGAAACCTTTCCAAAGGCTTTCCATTTCTAATTCTTGGGGATTGTGGAGGTAGAGTTCCACGTATTCTCGACCTACGGCACGAAGTGAGATGTAGTAGTCACTAGTCAGTCTCACGCTCGACCGTCTTTACATTCCAGGTTGTCCAGGAGTACCAAGGACACTGTGGTACTCAATTTGATATACCTTAAAGCGCCAGGTATCGGAACACTGAAGAACCTACAACGTTTTGGCCGGGATTTGAACCCAGGCCGCCACATTCGTAGTCTGACGCACTACTGCCTGAGCCACGGCGACTCGATTCGAACATAGATACAAAGCAAAAGTTTAAAAAAACAAAACGCCTATTATTTCCTCTTGAAATAAGAGAATTCACAGAGAATGTAGATTTTAGCTATTTAACAGAAATAATTTAGCTACTTTTCTTCATATTTTTATATTGTTGTTTCATTGTATTATTCAAACACTTGCCTAATGTGATTGAGGGAACCATGGAAAACCTTAGTCATGATGCTCCGCACGTTTAACATTTGCCTTTACTGATAGGGAACTGACGTACAATATATTTTCTTCCAAATTAAAGAGAATACGGATCAAATTAAATATTTAGACAAGTCAATGCTTGTAAGAAGTATTTAGATTAGCTTGGGGGAGTAGACCCCCTGTAGGTTTAGGGGCCCCAGATGGCTGCCCACTGTGCCCAACCACTAGAATGGTCCTGACACTGTAGTTACTATTTACATAGTTAACAGAATTAATTTTGGCGGGGGCCCTAAAGCATTGGGGGCCATGGGCTACAGCCCATTTAGCCCATATGTTGATCCGGCCCTGGGTGTGATGATAGACCAAACCAGCGGTCAGGGTGGTGTGCTCGAGGATATATTATTAGACTTGCGTGAAATACTTTCCTATTCCTTTTGTACTCGAAAGAAGGTAAATCAATGAATTATGGTTACGCAATTGTAGCGATAAATCTATAAAGATCACTGAACCGACTTCAAGGAAGTTTTGAAATTCCATGTCAAAAATATTTTAATAAAATAGGAATTATTATTACTTTTTATTGGTTTAGTGTTGTTGTTCTAGTTGATCTAGTGGTTAGCGTTGTTGACTACGGATTGAGGAGTCTCGGGTTCGATTCCCGGCGCTGTCAAGGACCTTTCCAAGGTGTGCGAGTCTGGAACGGTGCCTACCCAGCATCGTGATGTAATTGGGGAGCTGCTATGAATAAAATATATATTGGCGATCACAGTGAGAGCTAAGGCTCTCCTCTCCCAACCCGTCTGGTCAACATGAGACCAGTAGACCAGTGTAACTTCGCTACAGTATTTGTTTTGCAAAGGGGAAAGATGGAAGCAGCACAACTGAAGAATTCACGGGGAGAAAGGGGGAAATATAATGTCCAGGAAATTAGAATTTTTCGGTAAAGTCATTGTTTCGGTTAGCTGTCACTGTTTACTGCAGGGTTGTTTTTTTTTATTTAATCGTTTGTTTTGTTTTTAAAATTTAAATAACTTGTAACACTGAAACAACTTCTAAGTAGGTTTTCTTCCACAAATACCACGGAACAGTGAACTTCGGGAATATTGTCCGAGAGAATGGGAAAGCTATTTTATTTTCTGTTGGAAACGGTCACCCCTGAAGGAAACACTGTTCAAATGCAATGAAACTCTACTTTGACCTAAGTTTCACCGGACAGAAATCGGGTCAGACCCGGTCCAAAACTTGACCTGGTGACCTGTTTCAGCTCTGGTTCCAACTCCATTTTGTTTTAAATGGATCTCCGTTTTTATTTATATGTGAATAACACAAGAACATACAGTTGTGAGATAAATGTTTCAAAATTATTGACATAATATGACAATACTTTCCTAAATTTCTTCGTATTCTCCGTATTTATTTTTTTTATTTATAATTTATTCGACCTTGAGGCATCTCTGGCTCTGACCGGGATAGGGTAAGGGAGATGATGGCGCAGGTAGTGGTAAGAGCCTTGGTACTGTCTTAGCATTCGCCTGATCTAACTGGAAAACTTGTCAAGATGGTTGCGGTCTCGAGGTCCGAACACGCATGTCTACCCACTGCCGATCCGAAGTCCGTGACGTTACTGCATGGAACACGGAAAATGGGTATAACTACTGGTCCATAAAGGTTTGGTAATATTAGTAATATCAGTACAATGTATTAATTTTCGAGTCGGAATAGTGCTGCTGTTGTCACAATCCTATTTTCAGGGTTTTATTTGTGCGGGGGAAGGCGAGGAAGTTGACCCGAAGGACCCTAGACAAGGTGAACCGATAATGATTTGCTATTGTCTTGAATTGGATGAGAAAACATGGTGTCCCAAAGACGGGACTTCAGTAAAAGTTGTTCCGGAGGGTTCGAATCTGGAACCCCTTTATTGGTAAGCAGTGAGTGTGACCGAAGGCATGTGTGTGTGTCTGTGTGTGTAAATTATGCAACAATGAACTTTAAGAATATCTGGGCATATTGTTTTGGTGGGGGGGGGATAAAGAAATTAGTGATGTACTGGCCGGGGAAAAACATAAATTAAAAAGAAAACTAGCATCTTTCGCTTAGGCTGAGAAAATTTTAATAATGCATTATAAGGTGACCAGACGTCCCGTATTACCTTTTTTTTTAAGCCTCTGTCCCGACTTTTTTCAGACGTAAAACGGGACGCCAAAATTTCCCTTTTTTGACAATTTGTGTATTATGGTATCATGCCGCCCAGCATAACCAGTCTTTCAGATCCATGAACTGTAGGCCTACTTCTAAACAAATCCAGTGTATACTTTTGAACTAAGTTTATCTGTGCCCGTAGTAAAGCCAAAGCAATCGTACTAAATGTTTTAACTCCTTTTGCAATATCCCAATTAGAAAAGTGACTTGCAGAAAGCTAATTTAAAATCTGTAAAGACAGATGTGTCGAATCACAAAGACGTAAAAATATTTTCATTGCTTGTTAGGTATTTTCATGCTGTTAGCGGGATTCAAGTTTAAAGTGTTGGATTTGATATCAGTTTCTGGAGAAACAACAGAAATCTTTGACACTTTTTTGAGTGAGTGTTCGATAAATGCCAACTTAAAAAAAAAAAAAAAAACAGTCGCCCTTGTGCAGATAATACAAACTGCAATTTTGGAGGTATATGTAGAAAGGGAACAAATAACCTGTTCACAAAGCTAAACGAAAAACTGCGCCACAAGTTACTTGCGATTGGATGTTCCGCTCAAAGAATTCACGATACCATTCGGACTGCTGCCGTTGTCCTCCCTATTGGTATTGAAGGTATTGTTTGTCGTTGTTGAAGTTACAGATTGTTAAAGCGTAGCATTTGGGAGGTCGTGTGTTAGGTTCAGCTGCTGACCAATCTGACTTATGTTTTTTCAGGTTTTTTTCCTCAGTTACACCATGCAAATGCTGGGATGGTACCTTCAACATAAACCCTGGCCGACACCTTCCCGAATTCTTCCCTCTCTTCTATCCCGACCTGAGCCTTAGATGCCTAAAGGTCATAAATAAAAATTCAATTCCTATTCAATACAAATTGATAAAATGTTCATGTGTAGGCTACATTTGTATCAAGTCGATAGTTATTACTTGATTAAACTTCTTGCTGGCAGTTCTTGGTAGTTAAAACATTGTTATTAAGTTCATAATTTAAGTGTCCTGTTTTGTCCCGTTTTTTAATGTTTAAATTTATAAAATGTCCCGCTTTTGTGTTTAAAAAATCTGGTCACCTTTTAATGCAAGTAAATTTTGTCCCCAATAGAGAGAGATGTTATTACTCTAAATGTGTATTTGAAACAAGAGTAAAGATTTTGACAATTTCATCAATCATCAAACGCATCTCCTCGCCTGAATTTGTAAGATCAGAGAGAGAAGGACTGCGTTGTCGAGGTTTGCCGAAGTTGCCCTATTCCGAAGATAGCCGAAGTCTACTCAGTGAAAGCTGCAGTTAGTTGGCAGCTGTTCAGTAAGTAACGTTAAAAACCATTGTAAACAATATTATTGTTGTTCAATTTCGTGTTCTTTCTGTGTGTGGTGTAAGATTAAATGCTGCTAGCCTCCGAATAGTGAATATTACGAAAGTTGCTTCAAATTTTAGTGCTATATTTGGAACATAAGTAACAACCCGCAGAAAAGTGAGTGCAAGGACCCAACGCTAACTAAACATTATTACTCTGAAATTTTGTTTTCGCACTAAAAATGGAAAACTTAGCTGAAAACGAAGACCTTATACTTGAACTATTGGAAGATTCAGATGTTGAAGGTTTAGGTGACGATGAAAACATCGATCATACTTCGTTATACTCTTGAACTCGATGAGAACGGTGTAGGGGACAGTGAAACTGTGGTAGAAGTAAGTGTAATGGACATCAGTGATAACGAAGGTGCAAGAGATGTAAGTGGTCCTAGTCATTCTTGGTCAAAGAAAAATATTCCTTCCAAGGACATACCTACTCCTGCTTTTAACAAACCTACTGAACTCCTTTCTCCTGCACAATACTTTTCAAAATATTTCACAGAAGATCTCCTGTTGTTATTTGTTCGACACACTGCTCAATAACTGCAAAAGAATGGATGCGAATTGAAACCTGTTCCTACAATTGCAGAGATCAGAAACTTTTTTTGGTATTTGTGGTATGATGGGCTGCATTCGTTATCCCAGGATAAAGATGTTTTGGGGAAGTAGGTTTCGTTTTGAGCCGATTGCTACTGCTATGAGCCGAGATCGATTTTCTTGATCCGTGTTAACTTGCATTGTTTTGACGTACTTGGTGTTCCTGAAGATGACCAGCGACCCAATTGTCCTTGGAAGGTACAACCGGTGTTAGAAGCTGTACGAAAACTGTGCTTAGAACTGGAGCGCAATTTTGTAACCTATTCATTAGACGAACAGGTTATTCCATTTGTTGGTGTGTGTGTACACTGCGCCATGTCATTAAAAATAAGCCGAGGCCTGTAGGGCTGAAAAATTATGTACTAACTTCCTCTAATAGTATGATACTAGACTTCGAAATCCACCAGGGGCTACTCCTTATCCCGACACTAATCTTGGCCATGGTCCAGCTGTGATTTTAAGACTGGTTCAGACGTTGCCTGTACGAAGTTTTGTCTATTTCGACAGGTATTTTACGTCAATTTCTTTGCTGGAAAGAATGAGCGACATGCAGATAGAAGGAACTGGAACACCCTAGCCTAGAAGAATTCCGAAGAATAATCCAGAGTCTAGAAATATAAAACTTTCTAAAGAGCAAGAAATGAAGAGAGATGAATTCGTTGAGTTCACACGAGACGATAACAAAATAACGATTGTACATTGGAAAGACAGCAAATCCATTGTGATTACTTCGACGAGCACTGGCTCCAACCCCATTGAAGATGTCATTAGATGGGACAAGTAGAATAAGGAATATATTACTGTTCCTTGCCCTGCAGTTATTAAGAAATATAACCAATACATTGTTTGGGGGTGGACTTAAATGATCAAATGATGGATTATTTTCGAACATGGATTAGAAGAACCAAGAAGTGGACCCTGAAAGTGATCCTTCACTTTTTTGTCTTTGCGATTGTTAATTCCTGGTTCGAGTCCGTCAAAATTGTGAGCTACTAAATGTTAAGAAACGAGATCAGCTTGATCTTCTGGAATTTCGACTTTCCATTGCAGAATATCTCCTCGGCGGACCAACTCGAAAGCACTCCTCATCATTTTGAAGGTCCAGAAAATGCGGAGGAGCCACCAAAAACAACAAAGATTAGCAGACCAACTCCATTGCCATCACGGGACAGGTATGATCAACTGGCCTACAGTGGACAAAATTCCAGCTCCAAGGTGCTGCAGACTTGAGGGCTGTACATCACGATCCCGAACAAGGTGTATGAAATGTGATGTATATTTGTGTAATAACAAGGACGAAAGCTGTTTCTTTAAGTTTCACACGGACGAGTAATGCGAATTTCCAATATTCTCATGGTTTTAGACCCTCCTGAATCGATTCCTCAAGGTTTCATTTGGCGCAAAAGATAGTAGCGATCACAGTGAGAGCTTAGGCTTTCGTCTCCCAACCCGTTTTGTTGGCGTGGGAGCAGTAGACCAATCTCCTCCATCAGGTGAGAGACCTCATCCAGTAGTGGATTGGATATGGCTGTGATTTATTATATATATACTGTATATATGACACGTATGTTATTACAGTCGGTGAACTACCAAATATCGATTTGTGCAATCATTGTTGAGGATGAACAACGCTGTGATAATATTAAATTTGAGTTGCCTATCCAGCAACTTTTTCTGGCCTGAGCCAAAGTTGCCTAAATGTCTTAAAAATTAAATTCAAAATTCAAATTCTTAGCAACTTTATATGTAGGCCTAATTAAAGGAATAGTTTTTTCTTACATTTTTTGTACATGTATCGGACAAACGTTAAAAATAGGTGCGTATGAAAGTTATAAATTTTGCAAACAAAAACACTTAATTTTTTTATGGGCTTGACTTCGGCACGTCACGTTCTAGTTAAATCCACAATCACAAACATCCATGCCCCATCCGGGATTCGAACCCGGGACCTTCGAGTCGCTGGCTTAGCGCCCTGACCCACACGGCTACCAGGTCGGCAGGAATTTTGCAAGTTAGTTAAAAAATAAAGTTATTTTATTATCCGTTATCGATATAGTTGTTATCTTTATCTGGGTAATAAACTTATTGGAATGATCGGATATCCGAATAATAAAATGTTTGATTTACAAGAATATTATCAACCTTACGCTACTACTTTTTATTAAAATGCCAGCTGTAGCTATATCTTTTAGTACCTCCAAAATTGTGGAAGGTCACTTCTAAGGGTCAGTTCTACAAGCGACCGCTAAATTTCTAGTCAACGTTAAGTTGAGGTTAACTATCATTGGCCAAAATCAGACTTGGCCCTCAACTCAACGTTGACTAGCAGTTTAGCGGGCGATTGTAGAACTGCCCCTAATAAATTTCGTTTTGTCCGTCTGTTTGTCTGCAACGCGTCAACTAAAGTTGAAAGAGAGAAACTGACTTCAGAGTTGAACGACTTGGATAAACTCGACCTTTTCCAATTTAGTGATCATATAACCTTTTCTTCATGCGAAGCGACCGTAACTCAGTTGGTACATCGTTCCTTGGCTTCACATTCGCAAGGTCGCTGGTTCACACTCAGCTATTCTGCTCTGTTTTCCATAGGTCGTACAAAGCAAATGATGGGATGGTACCTTCAATAAGGAAGATTCATAGAAAACTTGTCGACCGAAGAATTTTCTGAATCCAATGTTTGCTGAACTAAAATGTTACAAGCAGGGCCATAGTCAGGGGGCAGGGGGCAGGTCAGGCTAAGCCTGACCAAATGGGGTCCGCGCCCGATCTGTTGATTTCAATTTGCAGAATTACCTATTTTTGATAAGCTTAATATAGATATGTTTTCTAAGAATGCGCTTATGTATTGTTTAAGCCAAACATAGTTCTGAGAACTACGAAAGTATAAAAAAAGTTCTGAGAACTAAGCTCTAAATATCAATGTTCTTACAATTCTTAATTAATGTCAAGGTTGGGGAGAGGGATGGAAGTACACCTTTTCGCACCCTCTTTCAAGCACTTATGATTTGATGTAAACAAAAAATGTTCTCGTTTTGTTTCGCATAGGGAAAAGGAAGGGGGGGGGGGGGTAAAAAATCCAGTTTCAAAAAAAAATTAAAAAAACACTCTTGGAATCAGACATGTGCTCACTTTTTCATTCTTTTGGACGAGCGATGGAATCGAGTCTCTACCTTCTTGAGCATGCATCTGTTTTCATTCAAAGTTAGTGATTGATACTTCGACTGGCCATGCTGCAGCGCAGGGATGGAAATTGTTGAAATCGAAAATATCGTACGCAAGCATTAGAATTACCGTATTTTGTCAAAAATTACCGTACACACACATTCAAATAATAATAATAATCATCATTTATTATTATAAATAGATAGTAATATTTATTATTATTATTATATATATTTGAAAGATATAAATTAATGAAACAAGTGTTACTGACAAACATTTAAGTATTTTTTTGCAAGCCTAGATGAGGATATATATCATTACGATCCTCTTCACTATTTTACGTTCAGAAATATTCAGAACGACTACAAATGCATAAAATCTAAGAATTTTGAAAAGTATGCGCCTAAATCCATGTAACTCTCCGCTTCATTCTTGGATACGTTTTATGGAATGTATTCTCCACATTGCCTACCGACTAGATATTAAAGCATGGCAGATACGCGGCAAAGCAAATCGGATGAAAATGGAAGAAAAAAGAAACGTGTCCAAGGAAAATTCCGTAGCGAGCTCGGACTATTGGTAGATATGCCGAAACACCAGGCAGGAAATACGAATGATAGGAATACAGCCCGCATTTTTTTTTTTTTTTTTTTTTAAAGGAATGCTGACAAATCGTCCGAAATAACTGAGGTAAATGTAGACTTAATTAAGAGATTTCACATTATTTTAGAATGCCTAAATTGTGGTTTCCGGGTTGACACAGACAAATTTGGCGAGTACGTTCGTTACACTTTGGAATTGTATTTGCAAGAGTATTCTTGGTACTATATGTCCGTCAGTGTGCACAAAGTCCTATTTCACTGGAGAGATATTATAGTCGCGGGTATTCTACCAATAGGCCAGCTTTCAGAAGAAGCACAGGAGGCTCGAAATAAGGAGAACAGGAAATACAGGGAACTCTTTACACGAAAATCATCCAGGGTTAATATTAACACGGGTTTAATTCACAGAATGCTGTTCACCTCAGATCTATATATTGCTAGTAAACGAGCTCGTGCCAATACCAAACGTTCAGACATAATGCACGAGGTTGTACGATTGCTATAAGTGCCTTGTATGAATGAACCCTCAGACCATTCCGAATACAGTAGTGATTCAGACTAATGAACATACCCCCGCCCCCCGCCTCAGTTTTGCGTACTCTGTAACTTTCTTATTTTTGTTTTGTTGTCCGAACTACCCAGTGTTCTGTACGTACTAATTGTCATTAAAGGTTCATTTAGATATAAATGACTGCCTTACAAGCCGATCGCAGAAATCCTATGTGTTTTAAATTCAATAATTGCGCACAAGATTGGTCACTATACATACTATATGTTTACGTCTCTCACAAATGTGTTGCTTCTTTTGTAAATAATACAAATGCAATATCGTATTCTTTAGCACAGACATAACTTATTTCAATCGAATGGTAAGTTCAAACCTTCCACAGGCACATATTAATAACACACTGAATAAATTCCCCTAGATTGATAAAATCTCCCATTGTGCGGCGCATGGGGATTTCATAACACTCTGCCTGGCTTTAATTTTTAAGCTACTCTGTAGTTCATTTTCGTAAATTCAATGATACGAACAATAGAAAGCTTCAATTGTACTGATAATAGTTGATGAACTGTATTTTTTTCTAGAGGCTAAGCATGTATAGTCTTCCGAGGTTTTAGGCTTACACGTAAATACATAAATTGTATCTCTTTCATGTTTTCTGTTTCCGTGATTGTATTGAGAAAAATAAATCATTATTTGAAAATAAGCATTATATAAGTGTCATCGATTTATTTATGAAAGAAACCGTAAATAAAAAAGTATTCTGTTCTGTACAAACCATCGTTCTCTTTAGTTTAAAATTGTAATGTACAGATTTTATAGTCACATTAGTAAATGTGATAATAATTATATTTGAACATCATTTGTAAATGTTTTCTAAGCTGCTAAAACAGCGATACGTATTTTTCAAACTTGCTTCTTAAAAATATTTAGAGCCCGACCCAAAACGATGCCTGCCCGACCAAAACTTCAAACCTGGCCACGCCCCTGGTTACATTTGTCGAACTTTTGGCTATTTACTATGAATCTGCGTGTATATGTCTCTTCTAAAAACATGATTTATTTATTTTCAAATCGTGCCTGTGAGCCACGTAAGGCAAAGGTGCGGACAAAATTAGGCATCCATAGATGTTTTGCAAGCCACCTTCAGTGTATACCTCTACTTGTACGGTAATAAATTGAATCGTATTTTTGTTTATTTCTATTCATTGTCAAATTATCGACGATAACAAAAATAAATTATGGCCACCGACTGGTACGGAGCCTCAGATTCATGTAAATCAAACGGTGTATATGGGTTGGATCGTGATTGTAGCTCAGAGACGGACAAACAAACGTAGATGTCATTTCATAAGACTTTTTTCTGTTTGATTAGTTAAAAAAAAAAAAAAAGAAATGTGGACGAAGAAAAAGGAAACGCAAATTAATCGTTTGGTTGTTGAAACGTCCAGGTAATAAGGTTCTATGGGAGGGCAGCGGTGGCGATGATGTTGATTATCGACTGGAGGCCTCTGCCTCCGCCCGGCCCCCTGCTGCTCTCTCGGGAGGGCCCCCACTAGCTGTTGCCACGTCATGTCCGCTATCCCGCAGAGGTCCGTTACTTAACTTCACCTTCTTCTCCTTCCTCTACTTTTGGACCTTCACAAGTCAATCTTGAAATCTTATAATCTCCGATAGAATATAGCGTCGTCCAACCATTGCATTTCCTCCTACTCCACCAATACTTAATGTGCAAGTCGAAATGAAGAAATGTTTACTTACTTATTTATTGCTGTTGGTTCTGTTTCTTTTTCCAAGTAATAGTGCAAGGGAGATATAAGTTTTCCATGTTTAGTACAACAAGTAGTAATGTCGCATTATTATAATTGCACTGTATTTAGTGTCTGTTTATGCTATAAACTTGCACACACAGCTTCTCTTGCATGGTTTTTAGTCCTGCATTAAACTCATTTTAAAATAAGGAATAGTTCATGGGGAAGATGATCACAGTTGAAAAAAGTAAATTTATCGGTAGTGGACAAAAGTAGATTTGTGGACGAGAGAAAGAAGGAGAGACTACGTTTGTATATAGCGAGTATGGGAAAAACCTTGTCTTCCTGTTGACTTGCTGGTCAAGCAGATATCTATTCCAAATGGGAATTAAAAGCTAGCTGTGGAAGTCATGTAGAAATATGATATTCAGAATTGATTATTATTTCACTGGAAAAAAAAAAAAAAAAAAAAAAAAACTTAATTTTAAAATATTGTAAGCGTCTTTGCTGAAAGTTGTAAGTCCGGTTCCGGATAATATTGGAACAGCGTACCCGGATTCGGATCTTGGTATACAGAATGCCATGATCCGGATCTTGGAACTGTAAGAAATGTATATAACCGTTTTTGTGCTTCATTTAGCCTTACTTTTCTGATGCTTATGTTAGCAGCAAAACATTCGTTCCATGGCCGAGTTAAGTTTTTGAGAATTACATCGGTTAACCTCGATCGATGGTTGAGCTGTGGACTAAAGTAGTGATAAACATATTCATCAAGTACCGCATTACCTGGATCCGTCAAGATCCAGTTCTGGATTATATTGAAACCGAGTACCCGTATTCGGATCTTGGAAACGGTTTCCTCAGAACCGATTCCTTTCGAATTCGGTTCTCACTTCATTCGATTCAGTTCCGCAGTGTGGAGTTTAGCATATCTTTCTGAAGGTGAAATTTCAACGTTTCTTACGCACTTATGAACATTTCTTGTTTTGTACATGTTTTGTTCGCAAACTCCAGATTACTCATTTTTATATCGATCGTTTTCGTTAAAGCATTCGGCTATCACCGCGACGACATGGGTTCTCTCCCTGCTTTCGCCAATACAAGAACTGTTCAAAAAGTAACCGGAATGTAGAAGAAGTGTTGAGGTACTTAAAATATATTTTGAAGACCCAAAAGAAAGTATTATTTTTTCTAATAGTGTTCGTAGTTTTCTAATAGTTTTGAACGTATACAATATTCATTCATGTATTTTGTATTCGAAACCGATTTCTTTCATATCGAAGTCCGAAAAGTTATTGTCACTATCTGAAAACAGTGATATTGTTCGATAGAATGTGGAGTACTGGAGGAAAGTAATCTTAAAACTTTTATAAGCAGCAAAAGAAAGCCTTCTGTCCAGAACAAACTTGTTGAATGCAGAGTTCAAGTTAAGATTAGAGGTTGATTACACCTTTCCAGTCCTGTAGACAACGAAGAAATGTGTCGCGTGATGTGTCTTAACTCCCATTGCAAAGATAATCCTAGTAATATCTCAGTTAGATCTTTAATGTGTATTAAATATGTTCCTAGTGTATGAGTTTTTGAATAGAAGATGTTCTAAGTTAGAAGTTCCGGAATATCTGTAGAATATTCCAAAAGAATAAACATTGTTTCACACACATACATGAAGCATCGTTTGCTTGTTCGTTTATCTCGGATATTCTAATAATGTTTGTGGAATGTTCTTCGAATATAGTTTTAATATCTCAGAATATCCTATAGATTTTCCAATATCCTCACAGTGATATTCCTAGAATATTCGTGGAATATACTTGTGTTGTGTCGGAATTTAATAAGTTGTGTGTGGCAGTTCCTATGTTTAGGTTTGCAATCTTCTTATCGTGTTCAAACCAAGCTAATAAATACTTTTAAAGAACAACAACTTAGAAACTAACAAACTAAGTACTGGATGCTTTTCCTTTAATAAAAGAGGAAATTAATGAATTATGTTTGTTTGTTCGTTCTTTTTCATCCTGTTTCACTTAGAAGAAAACTGAAATAAACTTGAATAGCAAAGCAAAATGTACTCGATTTCCTTGTTAATTGGAAGCAGTAAACTTCGGAATCCTTATCTTTACTGCTTTCACGACTGATTACGACCAATGATAACTCTTATTCTGTGCGCCTTTACTTGCTAGGAAAAGAAAAGACGCAACAACGATCCCTGTATTTCATTGTTGATCTTATGACGAACAAAACAGTATTTCTGATAAACTAATTTTACAGAATAAAAATAAATAATATGGACATTTTATGTAGGCCTATGTGTTAATTGAATCCTGATTATGGTAATCGAAATTAGGTGAAGCAATCTTTCAGAAGGGGGAAACTGTCATTGTATATGGAAAAACAAATAATGATAGGGCCCTGGGTCCAAAGTTACCTAGCCGTAAATAAAATTCAATTCAATTCGATATACAATGGCAGAAGTGTCTGGAGACGTAGTACTCATGTTTTCTACAATATTAGACCGGGTCTTCTTTCTCCGGTATTTAGTATCCTTTGCCATAGTATTTGCACTTTAGTCCTGGTAAGTAGCTGCTGGAATTTGCTTCCATTTCTTCTATAGTACTGAGAACGGCTGATGATTGGTATTATTCTTGTTTGCAACAGTCACTTCATTTTATCATAAAGATGTTCCATTGGGTTGAGATCGAGTCTTTGGACCGGCCACGTAGGATCTTCCACCCCTACACTTAAACCACGAACAAATGACCTTGCTTTGCTGACAGGTACGTACGTTATCGTGATAGTATAGCAAACGGTACAGTCATTTCAAACTTACCGGAATGAGAATAATAACATTGCAGAAAATGTCTTGATATGTATCTGTGTTAGAGATTTAGTCTCACCAACTAAAGCACCTGCTTCTGATCATGCAAAGCATTGTGAATATACTTTTGTTTTACGACTAAACTCCATAGCATGAAGATCTCGAAGATCCTAAGGCGACCAACTGAACTTGGTTGTACCAGTCTTACGTTTTGTGACCTTAGTGACAATTTTGTTCATGTGCTTTCGAATAAATAAATAATTTAATGTCATAAAAATACACAGAAAGGTAGAGGGTGGATGTTGTGGTGGGTCTTTCTGTGTATTTTTTCTTTTCTATATAACTCTTAGTTAAGAAAGATTTCCTAATCTTAGAAGCTAAAATATACACTAGAAACGCAAGAAGTTCAACGTGGAAAATGTGCTCTACAGACCTGGAAAAGTCAGGAAAAATGAAAATAGAACATCCCTTGTAACCCTGTGTTTACTTGTGTGAAGGGTAATGTCAGTATGTACCAATTTTAGTCAGAACGCATACACCAACAAAAAGTCTTCTTGAAACACTTGGTCTCTGAATGAGGATTTCAGAGGGAATTTATTGAAATAATATCTCAGAAACTGTTTACCATTGGGAAGGACATTGAACTAAAAAGGATTATAACTGCTACATCCATTCCTAGGTATTGTGTTTAGAGGAATGTAACGAGATTAAACAACTGAAATATTAGTATTTAAACGTATACTTTTGTTCTATTAATTCTAAGACAACGTACGTTTTATTTTAGCTCCTTTTATCTCGACTTAAAATATTATCCTTTTATTTTCTTTCTGAAATTTATAATAATCTAAAATACTCAATTTAATTATACTAATAAACAACCATTGCCACCAACAGTTCTTGATGTATGTTAAATTTACTTTGTATTTTGTAACATGACATCATTGGCATTTTGCGGAGAACTTCGTAACACAAACAGAAGGTTTTTGGAAGAACTTTGTGTACGATTAATGAAGAAATTGTAGCCAATAGTATATTTTTGTTTACATTTCAAATCTTACTTTCATCAGAATGCCATTGTTAGCTGAGTATAATTAGATCTTGAAACGAAATAATAAAAAAAAAAAACTACAACGTATTAGACTCAAAACACTCACAGATTTCTTTGTAATATTATGATTATGAAGAGTTACTGGATAAATCCATGAAATTACAGTTTGCGTTTAATTTTTCACGCTAACCTCTTTTTTGGAACATAGACACGACGACCAATGCGTCATACTGAAAATACGTGGTTCGTTCTGCGAAAACAGCGTTAACTTGTCTTCCTGTAAGTCGACTGAAGCCTTTTCCTTCTGGTTTTATCGGGAAAGAAGAGACTTAACAACATTGTGAATGCAAGGACACGCACATATCAAGTAAGTCTTCGCGGTGGTACTTCCGCTCGGGACGCGACGGGACGTCGAAAACTGAAGAGGTCTGTGGTGTGGGTGGCAGGGAGACAAACCAACGGTAGAGATATAATAAAGAAAAAAAAAAAGGGAATGTTAGGTTTGTTCTAGCATATTAAGTGGTCAGCCTAAGACCTGCCATGATGCAACAACGCTGGGTGCATTTAAAAGCGTTCCTCCATCTCAAGTAGTGAAGTTACTTTAGCTCTTTCGTTTATTTGACTGGCTGTAAGGACCAACACTATTCGGATTTTTTCTCGTTTCTTATTATCCTACCAAATTAGTCATTAAGAATCAGTTGATTTCTAGAATATACAGTATAACCTGTTTGGTACTTCAGTGGTAAGTACTGTTGGAGTTTATGGAACAATTGATCATATATTGTCACTTAGCTTTATGTACAGCATATAAGATTATACTTATTTTCATTGAAATCGGACTTTCGGGGTAACGGTCAAGACACCACAAAAAACAGTAAATACGTCTATGTTTAGCCAGGCGATTTTTTCAAATATTTCTAATATAATCTTGCTTTAGGTTGTTCTATAAATATCATACATGGAGGTATATCAAATTTTGTTTCCTTTGAAAGAATTGTGTAGCTGAAACTGTTGTTGTCATCGGGAACCTCCAAAGGATTACACTTTTAGGCAAAATACTGGTCTATGAGTGGCTTCAACGTCAAAACTGGCGTCGTATATTAAAAAAAAAAAAACCTAGCCATGATCTCGCGACTTTTTCGCGAGCAGAAGGGATGGGAACATAAAAACTTTGCAATCAATGATCATCGGAAGAACATCAGTCAGGTTACTCAAGAGACATTAGGCATTTTCAGGTTACTCAAGAGATGTATTAGGCATTAAGCCACCGAATTTTAACTTGAGATTTGCGAATGAAACGTATATCCACAAAATGTATGCCTCTTTTCTCACAGAGAACCAAAGGTTAGTAAAAGGAGTGTGAGTGAGTGAGAGAGAGAGAGAGAGAGAGAGAGAGAGAGAGAGAGAGAGAGAGAAGTCGTATTTAAGTTACCCGTGATTTGAATACAGTAGCTTGATTTGAGACTTAGGATCAGTCTTTTCGTGGGATCGTGTTCCTTGTGGTCAACCACAAGAAGAAAAGCTAAACTTGCTAGCTAGGAGAGAGAGAAAGAGAGATCCTGCCCGCATAAAATGACACCCCTAGGCAGATTGGTGCATAGGATTATACTCACAACTGCTAACGGTATCATCAGTTACTAGTACGTGCATGAGCGTTATGTTCAAATTCCGGTTATTTTTTGTTACATCCTCGTATGAACATAATAATGTGTAAACTATGTAAAAGACAAAATACATATATGAGATCTGTATATAGATTCAATACATTTCGTCGCGTAAGAATTGTTTTATTCTATGTCCTTAAAAATCCCGATGACATAGAATAAAACAATTCTTACGCGACAATTTATATAAAACCAACCACAAAGGTGATGAACATTCCATTTCTAATACACAAGATGAATAAAACAATTCCATTCAATGTAAGAAATAGAAAGATGGCGGACGTGGTTTGAGCCGTTAAGGATGATTTAGGTTACGCTCGGCAGTACCTAGCTAGAGGATTGTTGAAGGTATATCAGTAGAAAGGGTTTTGAAATGAAAAGAATTTGACCTAAAAAGGGAGGAAAAAATGGAAGAGGAAAAATATGTAGCAACAAGGATCGGAACAACAGAAACATTCAACACTGATAACTATCACCATGTTCATTATCTTAATCAATTCACAGAAGCTCTTGAAAGAAAGCTGCTTTAAATTGAAAATAATCTACTTTAGTGTTCTTACCGCTAGGATACAGTTTAATAAATCAGTAACTGAAAGAATAGATTTGGCCATGGAGACAAGCAAATACATCCAACCCAAGAGTACAAACTGCAGTAGCGAAAAAGAGGTAACACAAGCCTGGTGTTATCAAAAATTGCTGTCATTTCAGTCATCACGTGATAGTAATCTGGTTCTGTTCACCTTTTCTTTTTTCATCATCTTCTTTTGATATCACTCCTAGCCACGTGCCCGATAAGATAATGGTTCGTTTCACAAGTGTTGCTGACACTGCAATCAGTTTATGAAGTGTTATCTTACCGTATCCACAAGAAAACCCATACTTAAACATCCTTATGCCACATAAGCATTTGTTTGTACTTAACTAATATGCTTGTGATTAAAAATAACTTAACTAATCAGCTGGGTAAGGGCTACTAACACTGTGATATTTAGTACGTTTCCTGTCTGACACTAACAGTTAAATTATCACCAGATATATCAGAAATGAAATGTAATGCGTTTTTTTTTTCCTTTCAGTTTACGTATGAACCCGTTATACTCAAAATAATTGCGAACAAATCTGGGTGAGGCAGGTAAATCCAGATCGAGCAATTGCTATGCGATAAATGCTCTTATTAAACCGAACCTAATGCGTAAAACGGATCAAATGCTTTTGTATGCAGCAGCATCGTGAAGACCTTCAAAATGTGAGCGTGAAGGAGAATCTAATACACTATTTCCTGATGACCTCGGGGTTGCCAAGAGGTTGGAGCGCTCGCTTTCTGTGCGCTTGGTCATGGGTTCAAATCCAGCCGGGTCCATTCAACGCAGTGGGTCGGAGCCCAGTTTGCCAAAAACTGTAGGTCACGTTCTTAGAAGTTTACCAGCACATTTAGGGCGTTAATAACAATTCACTCACTCACTATTACCTGATAAACTACGATTCACTTTTTGTTTACAATGAACTTCTTCAATCTATAACGAGGAAAGTGACGAATTAAACTCTCACCATATTTTATTATTAGGCTATTATTTGGTCAAAATATGACATAAAAGCATATTTTTTTGTCATTGTTCATACAAGGGGAATATTCACAGAGCTTATGCTTATGTGCATGCTTCCCGTTCCCCTCTTTCTCCCTTTTCATTAGATATGCTTAGGGATTAAGTGAAAGAAGATAACAGGATTTACCAAGAAGAAAAATAAGCGTATGGGTGAAAGATTCTTGACCTGGTTTTATCAGGCGAAAGTAATAATTAAGTTTATCTTATATCTTTCGAATATGGTCAACAATATCGTATGAACAACACTTTCCTGTAAAAGTGAACCAAGGCTTAAGAAAAATGCACATTTTGATTTTTTTTTTCTTCTTCAGATTTTTGCACTTTAATAAATTTTAGGGTATAAATGTGAGCATATATCTTTAAATTTTTAGACCCATAGATATCCAATTACAGATTCAAATCATTAGTGAAATGTGGTTAACAGTTTATTGAAAGATAAAAACTGCTTTTTATAAAAATTAAGTATTATGAATTGTCGTCCTTTAGAAACACGCGTTCAGTTTAAAAATTTTCTGTTTAGAAATCTTGTTTTGTGGGTAGAACGAAACTTAAAAAAAAAAATGTCATAATGAGAAGTTAACAGATTACAAAATGACAAAAAAATAAAGTGGACATTTCCCATATCCCAAACAAAGATGAATTGCTATTACAAACGTTTTACTGTTTTCAATTCAAGGTTTCTGCTGTTTGTTATGTAATAATACAAAAATGAAATTCTTTGTATATTAGAGTAAAGTAGTTTAACAATAGTAATTTTATAGCTGTGTATATCAAACCTAGACATTGGTGTTTCTACAACTAACAGCAAGTTTTTTTTATTTATTTCATTTAAAGCTACGAATGGTGTTAGTTTATGATTTACGAATTTAGTTAAACTGGACGGCGTTACTTGACCAAATGTCTTACTTTTACAATACTTAACAAAACTAATGTTTAAATGTATAAAAGCATAATTATTAATTATATTTAATGCTCGCATAATGAAGATACTGAGAATTTAACGCCTATGAACCAGATATACATATTTGATTATCTTTTTTTTTTAAGAATAATTACTCATATTGTTAATAATAACTAACATAAAAAAAAGAATGATGTAAATAAAGGTGATAGTGCGGGGAGAGTTATAATTGTAATGTTACATATTCATTTAGAAGAAAACTGTTTTTATGGTTGATGGAACAGAAATTATTTTAATTGAAGTGATTTTAAAAGCAACAAACAGAGAAAGTGGAAAAGTGCATGCTTTTCTTCTTTTTACTTAACGAAGTACACATTTGTCTGTCTGTGTATATGTTTACGGTTGGAAAACCTGAGTCTATAATGGATAGGTGTGTTTTCTTCTTTCTGTATTAGTGTTTGAGATGTCTGAACAAACCTTAAAAGTACTAGTACGAAGGAAATCTTTAGTTGTAAGTAACTGAGTAAATTATTATTGAAGTACTAAACGAACTTGTGAACTTCTGAGGACGGAACCTATAGTTTTGGTAAAGTGAGATTTGAACCACTCTGTTGAATGGACTTGAACCTGTAACCACGTATACTGAAATAGAGAAATGTTGATCATTCCGATAACCTGGCGCCACCGTTTAGTTGTTAGTGAAACACCTACGAATGGCTGAATGAACACGCTGGTCCTGTATCGAAATTAAACCTCCTAAAATTTTACACTAGTTCTGTGCCATTCTTGAATGTATAGAGTGATCGAAATATTGCGATCAAGAAAAATCGAAAGCTACTAATCTTATAGTTAATATCGATATCGAACCGTATTTTAGTTATTGATGTTCAGTTTCCAACGATTCTATAGTTGAATGATTTTGAATTTCGAGGGATTCATCTATATACAATGTTCAACTTCCAGCAGTATTTTGAAATGAATAACTCGATTTCAAATGATGTTTCGATATGGACTGTGATATTTCAACGTTTTGTATATATCGATTGCTTTCCGATTCGCCATCGACATCGATATTCAATATCAAATTTCACTAATTGCATAGTCCTACTAGTTATTGTGAAACTGAATTGATACTGAAAAAAATCGCTATAAATTGTGTTCTCGGTAACTGTAAATACTTTTTGGAAATTTTCGATAAAACAGTGTTAGTGACATGTTTCTAAAATGCTCATTAAACCCTAATAAAATACACTTGAGAAGGAAACAAACAGAAAAGATTGTAAGCCTATATGAGTATGTACTTCGTAACCTCTTTAAGAGAACTATTATTAAAGTTACATTATTTATTTATTAATATTTTTAATGAACAGTTCAATTTTTGTATATAGGAAATGTTGATCTAAATATGTAACCATTTTGCAATAACAAATGCAATAAAAGTTCTTTTATAAGATCAGAACACATGATTTGAATAAAAGTCTTATATATTTATTTTATATTTCTTTCAGGTAAGGCCATGTTTCTTCCAAGGTTTGCGGGACTTGACAGTGATTAACAGGTATTTCTTTCTTTCTCTGTCTCTTTGCCCTTCTCCTGTTGATCTGGATAAGTGATTTTATTTCCTTTGGTAATTTATCACTTTCAATTTAATTTATTTCTCGTGTTTTTGAATTGGACCAACCGTTTCTGTGCTATCACAAGCTTGTTGAGAATGTTGGTAGTAAAACAACCAATGGCGTATTTTTCTTCGATTATTTTTATTTTGGTTAACTTTCTTAAATTGTCAGATCTGTTGCATAAAAAGGCTCCTTTTATTTTAAAATGTATAGTAGCAACCTAATTCACTAAGTCCAGTACTTTAAGATCATGGACTTTACAAAGATTGGATATGATGCAGATTGGAATGCTGGTCAGTGTGGCTATTGTCGTCCAGGGTCTTAGTTTAACCAGCTGAGTGCAAGTCAAGTACTTATAAAAAAAGAACCGTAGCAGCTTTTCTTCAATCAGCAATAGTAATGGCTTTGGTACATCATCCCTTAGACATAGACGGACTTAGCCATAATATCTGTCATTCGGGCTTATAAGTTTAAGTTTAAAAGAGCTACTGAAAGAGGTTCGCGTGTTTGTATCTCACTATTATTACAGCCATGTGTTAGAAATGTTGTTTAGCCGTGGCTTGTGGCGAAAGACTGGAGATCCAGCTATCATGAAGGCGCTATGCAATGGTAAGGAGAGGCGCATTGGGCGGCGAGTGGACCCCACACTCTGCCTCGATTAGAAACCCAAGTACGGTTCGAATACCACTTTAATTGTACGCTGTAAAAACTGTACATTTGAATTGTGGATGCAAAATGCCAATTTTGTTCCCACTATTTTTTTTAAGGAGTGGAGAATCCAGGGTTGAGTTTAGACGGGCGGTTCTTTGCCTCCCAGTACTTCGGAGAGAAGAGATTAATAAAAAACGATAGTAAAATATGAATCCCTGTACCTGTCACTGATTCTCAAAAAATGTGGGTACATTATACCGTCTATTTTTCAGAGCAGTGGCGGGCACAAGTATTCATATTTTACCATCGTCTTTTATTAATCTGTTCCCTCCCAAGAACTGGGAGGCAAAGAACCGCCCCTCTAAACTCAACCGTGGATGCGTCACTGCCTCTCAAAAATTTTGGGTACAAAATTTGTACCCATTATTCAAAGGTACAGTTTTTGCAGTGTAGGCTCCATCCTTAGGAGGTAGGATGTTCGATCAAAACAAAAATCACAAGGCTTCTTGGGCGTCTTCGCCAAATAATTCAAATGAGTCTTCCATTTGCTTTCAACCTTATGGGAAAAAAAAATCACATAACCCCACAAATAAAACAAGCCAATTGGCTGACCATTGACAGTAGGCAAGGATATCAGGTATTATTACTAACGTTTCAATTCTTTCATGAAAATGAACCAAAATATCTTGACGAAAACCTAAATTGTCCAAGTGTTAGAAGGGTAACCAATATCGACTCCCAATTTCTAGGTACAATGTATCCATATATAATCGGTCTTTTGTCGTCGTTGCAAGTAAAGAATGGAATACATTGTTTTCCTAACTTAAAAGTGTTCAAAGAAGTGTGGCGCACAAAGAAACAATTGAAAAATCATTCACAAGCTCAGCAGTTTGGATAGGTGTTAGATTTATATTTCTTCTCTATAAAATTACTAGTTACATTTCTGTTTAACTTCCATTTATTCATATGTACGTACATTCTTCATTTCTTGTAATTTTCATGTTTATATCTGGATATTATTGTATTCTTATAATCTTTAAACGGCCCGAGAGGTCAAAACATGCCTGATATTTAAAGTATAAAATCTAAAGCCGTATTTTTTCTACTAAAAGTTAATTTGAAGACACAATTGGAATAATATTAAACTTGAAGGTATAGGCATAGTGGTCTATATATTTTTCTCTATAAGATAATATATACAAAGATATGAGGATTCTATTTCCAGAAAGATTAAGAGTGATTTGAGGATATAATTGTTGGCGTATATTTTTGATTAAGCGATGAAATAAATGGGTTACCAAATGCTCGACACAATGTAATTTTAATTTAAAGAACACTCACTACCAAACAGATAGTACAGATCAATATATAACAGTTTTGAAACATAAACCATAATAAATATAGATCAGTGGCAGGCCTGTCAAGAACTGAACACTTATTTTGACATATTGACTAAGATTTTATCTACTTTTCCATCAATCATACCTTCATTGCAACCCAGAGTGCTTCGACGAAAACAGCAAGAAAGTTAATGACTATACGGCATTGAGTCCAATGATGATTGGTGTTCTACCCTTAGACAGACTATTACCCCGAATCGCTATATTCAATGTGTCTCTACCGGAAATAGAATCCAGGTCTGCTTGATTATGATTATCTAGAGAGCACTTAATTATCGAAGGCATCACTTGCTGTAATACACTAGTTTACATAGGTTGTTCTACAGTACAATGCCCGTACACTGCAAAAACTGTACCTTTGAATTGTGGGTACAAAATGCCAATTTTGTACCCACAATTTTTGAGAGGCAGTGGCGAACTCAGGGTTGGGTTTAGAGGGGCGGTTCTTTGCCTCCCAGTTCTTAGGAGGAAACAGATTAATTAAAAAAAACGATGCTAAAATATGAATCACTGTGCCCGTCATTGCCTCTGAAAAATAAGCGGTATAATGTACCCAAAATTTTTTAGACTCAGTGACGGGCACAGGGATTCATATTTTACCAACAAGTCAAAGGTACAGTTTTTGCAGTGTATCACCAGATGTATTCCAACGAAGTTGTCATTAAAATTTAAATATTAATAAACTACCTCCGACTTAGGTAGGTACTGCAACTGCAGCATATCTGAGATTAAAAATAACCAATTGATTACATCACCAGCAAATAGTAAAACTGTGATACGATTTTCATGAGAGCAATTGCAAAAATTGAAACTAAGCTATCTGTGATGCAGGTTTTTTTTATTTTATATACATTGTTGCAATTAATTCTCAGGTTTTTCAGTTACACGTGTCTGAAAAATGTGTAATGTGTGAGAAAGATTATTATTACAGCAAACTTTTGAAGGGCATTCGGTTAAAAAAAATTGCATAATAACAAGGAAAGGGCACTTTTCCCTCTTTCTACTACGTTTCGCATAGTCCTTACTACCTGTGCAAAAAGCTGCAAATTGTTGTTATTGCCAATTTGTTTATTTACATTCTTTCGAATCACATTTATTTAAAAAAAAAAACTTAGTTCTGTCAGAGATTCTCATATTTTGATTACCATGTTCCATCAAAAATAGCGAAAATGCACTTCTGTTGCATTATATATTCCAGGCTTATTATCTGGAGTGGGAACAAGGAAAGTGCAATGAAGAAACTAAGTTCAAGGATTGTTTTCGCAAATTCAAGTTATATAATTGTTCACCAGAATTGCAGGGTGTTTTAACATTCGCTGTGCATTTTTACACGCTTTTTATGCGCTTGATATTAACTGTCACTGTAAGGTTCCCTTGTACAAATCTTGCAATTGATTTTTAACTAACTTCCCATCATCCGATTTCTTTGAAATGTTGTAAGCTTGCTTGCTTCCGATGACAATATAATATTCACTCATTAGATATACGATAGAATAATCCAGTTAACTGTAATTAATTAATTAATAATTGGAAATTATCCTTAAATTGCACGCAACGCCGCATCTATTGTGTGAAGTTTGGGTTGCCGATCTCGCAGGGAGTTTAATATTCATCTATTATACGTAAAAAAAATTAATTAAAAAGGATTTTTTTTAAAAATGCTTTATTAAGATGCACTAAAAAGTAAAAAATAATAAATGGAATTAATTTTATGAATCGGAAAATAAAAGCGTGGGTGCTCTTTCTTACATTATCATAAAATCATAATATCTAAGAGCCCCCACGCTTTTATTTTCCGATTCAAAAAATTAATTCAATTTTTTTTTTTTTTTACTTTTTAGTGCATCTTAATAAAGCGTACTTTTTAAAAATCTTTTTCTAATTAATATTTTTTATTAACTTACTCTGTAATCATGTTTCATCTTTGGTACAAATCTTGCAACGCTAATTTAACTCATTTACCGACGCCATACAATGATGAAATTTTGTACAGCGACGTAAGTCTGGTGACAATACAACATCTCATTGTTACTTTCATATATTTCTATATTTAAAAAAAGAACATTATTTTAATATTTTGTTATTACAGACTTCTTTATCCTGAAATAAATATTAGCCTGCACCGCGGCTGGGTTTGGCTGGTTGCAGAACACTTTAGGATTTGGGCCACATAATATTAGCTGGAGAAAAAGTATGAACACCGAAATAACCCGAAAAGAATAATAAATAAAATAAGTTAAAAAAGGATTTTAAAATAAGAACATGCTTTTTAAGCAAAAAAATGGGCTAAAAAGTAATAAATTTATGAATTGGAAAATAAAAGTGTGCGTGCTCTTGCTAACCTTATCATAAAATCATAATATCTAAGAGCACCCACGCTTTTATTTTCCGATTCATAAATTTATTATTTTTACTTTTTAGTCCATTTTTCTTTGCTTAAAATGTGTGTTTTTTAAAAATCCTTTTTTATTTTTTTAAAATCAAAATTATACATTCGTTTATACAGGGTGTTTCCAATATGATGGACGTAAATTTAAAAGCCGAGACACGTAAACAAGAAAATAGGTTCCTTAGAAGAAATGTGGAAATGTGTGTAAAATTTATATCTAAAAGCTTTCAAATATTTCGATGCATCGTCATGTAGGATGTAATATCTCGATAAATAGTAACACAAGGTGTATCGACTTAGTAAACCACGAAGTTGTACCCACTACATATACTTAAGCAAAATTTATGATTGAGAAGTGCCTCATAGAAAGGTTTTCCCACATAACAATCTAATTGTTAAGGAATTAACAATTGACAAGCGTAGAAAAATACTTTCTAAATTACCTTGTTCAGTCGAAAATTTTGCTTATATTTATGTATTGGGTACAACCTTGATTGCGATTTGCCAAGTTAGTCATATGTCACGATTCTGTGCCATATTTGGGCGTCTCTGTAACTTGAAACTACCCATATTTTAAATCTCTTCAAAGGACAATTGTGACCAAATTGTGTACAAAAAGTTTTTTTTAAAATATATAATCCTGAAGAATTGCATGGACAAGAAGAGTTCAACACTTCTCGTCCCTCCCCGAAATTCTCGAAATACCCCTTCTTAATATTTTTACTACTAAAAATCGATAGATACCATGCAAACTCAACTTATACCTCCGAAATTGAAAAACATGGCAGAAGACCTATTTTAGGGACTGTCCAGACTTATTTTAGTCACTTCTTGAGCACGAAACTGGAAGAATTTTAGAACAGTGTTATTTTTACGCTGAAATGCTAGATCATATGGCGTAGGTTGGAAGTTCCAGTTCGTACCGTGTACAAATTTCGTTAATGGATGAAAAAAGACTAAATTACCTCTAGAATAGAGGTTCCCAATGTGGGGTCGTGTCTGTGACAATATTTCAGGGGGTTCGCAGACAATTTTAAGAAAAACATAGATTATGGTCATTTTCTCATTTTTTTATGTTCAAGCAATCAAAATTACATTTATTTTTCAAGATAGTGTTTAAACATTTCACTTTTAATAACTAACAACACTTTACTGTATTAATAATGTACAGTAATACTGACAATATATTCAATTTTTTAAATTTCAATTGATTATGGTCGTTTGAGGAAAGTTTCAAATTGCATTTCTACATATTGGACAATGTTTTATGCCCCGATGGTGTGTGTTTTTTGAAAGTTTTACTGTACAGACGATGTGCGGAAGTAAAAATGGACTAGTTACTATAATAAAAACTGTAGCACCATTTGCAGTGTAGGTTTATTGCTGTGTCCTCAAAGAGTAGCACCAAGATGCCACCAGAACTCAAGAGTTGCTTTGACAAGGTAGTTTGGGTTATGAATTTTACTAAATCACGCTCCTTGACTTCTCAATTATTTGGTATAATCTATGAAGAAATGGAGAGCAGCCACACGCGATTGTTAATGCCTGGTGAAGTAAGTGGGTTATCCTGAGGATATATATTGAGTAGATTAGTTGAACTAAAGTATGAAGTCAAGCTCTTTTTGTTTGATTTCAGCTTTGACCTTAAAGATAGGTTCCACGACTAACTGGATTTAGACGCTACCATACCTTGCTGATATCTTCAACCATCTAATTCCACTATTTTCCAGGTCCGATATAAAACCGAGGGAATGATCGTGGCAGGTTTTGTCCAGATGTCACGAGAAAATGTTCCAAAGATCTTCAATTTTATGAAGTCACATTTGGAGCAACTGCACTTGCAGCTAAGAGAGTATTTCCCGGTGATGGATGAAAATGACATGTGGATAAGGAATCCATTTGCTGACGGGCTATCGACCAACCTATCTCTTACGTCACAGAGAAGATTATTTGGCAGAACTTTCAACTGACAGTTCATTAAAATTACAATTTTCGCAATTACAACTTATATCGCTAGTGCCATAATCACCAATAAATATTTTTAACATTTTCTTTCAATGTCCAGTTACCTTAGTAATAACCAGAAATAAGGGCTCGATATGAGAATCATCTCAAGAGAATAGCTTGAAATCCTTCTCTTCTTCCACTTTAACCCATATTGTTGCTATCTTTTCTTCAAAATTACAGTCGGTTGCATTTACGTATTCTTCTGTATATTGTCCAGTTTCTGAAGTAGGGTAAGGAAAGGTTATTTCGTGATTAATTATTACGACTCCTGTCGCTGAGTAGCCCTTTCCCTTTCGAAGCTACGACGAGATCTGTGTAGGCTTATTAGTACTGTTAAAGAGCTAATACACAGACCTCGTGGAAGCTTCGAAAGGGAACCGGCTATTCGGTGACAAGTATCATAAGAATTATCACCAAATAACCTATATCACCAAATAACCTTTCTTTACCCTACTATGTTTATCAATTTCCTCAATACATAACACATCCTAATATAAGAGAGTAATTTCTTAAGCTCTCTTATAGTTCATGCTAATAATAATCACTGGAAACTCACAAAAAATCTTAACTGAGGTAAAAAATCGCTTCTGGAAATGTCTGTATAGGATGTACGCAATAGTATCAACACTAATGAAGATACTTAAAAAATACACTGCAGATAGGTTCATGTCCTCTGACACCCGCGGGGTTTCACTGTACTAATTTTCACTTAAATAGCGTAGGATTTGCCTGAAAGTTATTAAATATAAACTAAAAAAAAACTAAATTTCTAAACTTGTTAATCTATATAAAAGAAATCAAGCAAATTTTTACAATAATCCATTTTTCAGAAAGTTATCATTTGAACATCATTTCCCATCTTTTGTTTTTCTTTCTTTTTTTTTGGCATTTTTTTTTGTAAAATTAAAAATGTGGGCAAGAAAGAGAGAGAGAGAGAAAATCGTTTCCAGTGACAGCTCTCAAAAATCGCGTTGTGATCAGCGGTGGAGATTACTATCGAAAGAAAAGTATCTTAGTCAGTGTTACAAATTTACTCCTCCTATTCCCTGTACCTGATACCCTTTCCCCCCAAGCTTCTATTACTACTACTGCTTCTACACGCAACCTGTTCAATCTCTCTCTCTCTGTATTTCAGTCTTTATACTGCGTATCTCCCTCATCTACTGACTCTTTTCTTCTTATAGATGTTAGTGTTTCCACTTCATGGTAGGCGGTCTCAAAAGAGCGTGTAATTTCATTTACGAAGAACCGAAATACATTTAAAAAAAAAAGAAAGAGGGAACGAAAAGATGCAAAAGCGATGAACCGGATATTTCAAGCACTTTCTTATACTTCTGCTCTGTCTCTTATCCTCTGTTTCTGTGATTATATTAAAGGAAGAAATGTGTTATCGATGCAACAGTGCTGTTGATCTGTTTGTTGTTCCAGAATTCCAGAATTTCAGAAAATTGTAAACGTGCCAAATAAGACTGTAATATGAAAAAGAAGTTAACATGTTACATTAAATTAAACTTTTTATCTTTCCACTTTATATACAAGTATGATGTTTATTTTGCGAAGATTTTAGAAAATAGATAGATCTTAGAAAACAGTCCAGCATCGTTAATTACGTAACAATAAATTTTATTAATACATGAAAAAAAGTTAAATGTTAGATAATAGAATCGTGCATTTCCAAAACGTGGTAAGTGCCAAAAACAAAATGTTACAGAAGAAAGGAAAAACACATGTCTATGGAATGAATAACCTAAGATGAGTTCGTGTTTCCACCACTAGGGTCAGCGGTAGGTAGACGATGTGGTGTGGCATTGTGAAACATGACATTTGTGTTTTTGTAGTAAAATGCATGTTCCAAACAATAGCATTTACAACGTTTTGGAAATGCATGATTCATAGTATCAATATAAATAAAACTGCCTTATAACCACGCAACATTGATGACAGTCAAGTTAAGTGGGTTGCAAATATCTAAGGGGTTTTCTGTAAGAAAATCTCTGATGTGATATAATAGTCTAGGCGCATTTGTAAGTTCGTGGGATTTTGAATGAAGGGATGTTGCTGGTAGGGTGAATACCTTCATTAGAAGGTACCTAATAATATGGTACCAGGTGGCAAGCCGAAAACCGTGGCAGGGGACCGGGAGGGGGTAAACAAAATGGCTGCCGGTGAAATTCGTATCTCTGCCTTTAAAGTGCTATAACTTCTACAAATTTTAAATTAAAACCTTCGTGGTTGTGTGAATAATTTAATAACACATTAGAAATTGCATTTTAGGACAATTTGCTGCCATAGCGACGCTATATTTTAAATATGGCGTCCTTCAATCCCAAAATTAATTATTCTCGATCTCTTTTCTTTATATTCAAAGGGAAATAACTCGTAAACTACGACAGGTAGGCGAAATAGTTCTGAAATAAACGTTGTATGCCATTTTAAGGGGTTTCCAACGAGGTATGTGCCATTTCTGTATCTTTAAAACAAACGGAGCTAGACTAGTTCTTATGTAGGAAAGAGAGTGTTCTTATGAAAATTTTAGAGAATGTCGGCAAACCTACAGAAGAGGATGGGAAACATACAGAAGAGTTGCTGCTCCAGGAAGATGAGAATATCAGTTCAGAAAGTTCGATAGAGAAAAAATCGGAAGCGGAAGATGACGAAAGAATAGAACTGGAAGAAATCGATTCAACAACACCCGTACTTACTAGCACTGAAGCATCAATTACACAAAAATCAGCTGCTTCTTACTCTGTTGCTATTCTTGATGGCATGGCGGAACTCCAAGCGTTGAAAAAGCCAGCGCATGTTAACACATGCATCGATTTGTCTACAGAATTCTGCAAAAGAATAGAGTCAACAATCTTGAAATACGATGAAACTCACCTTGTTTTTGATACGTATGGTAATAAGTCATTAAAAATGTCAATGTGGAAGAAAAGAGCAAGAGACAGCCCAACAATCGAATACAAGATATCTGACTCGGCCAATATATAAAATGTCACTATGAGAAATCTTCTGTCCCATCCAAAAAACAAAGTTGCATTCACAGCTTATCTTTCAGAAAAAAATCTACTTTATGCAAGCAAGTTGGGAAAACGCTTAGTTGCCAGCTGGAAGATAAGTAAAAGCTTCAGTAGAGAAGGACATCAGTGAGTTAAAGAGTACTCATGAAGAAACAGATACAAAAATAATACTTCACAGTCTTTATGCAGCGTCTCAAGGGGCACAGACCATCCACATAATGTCCCAAGATACTGATGTCCTTGTTGTGTCTGTGTGGTGGTCTAGACACTTACCTGCCAATACGAAGTTTGCCACAGGAGTTGGAGCTAATAAGAGGATGGTAGATAGATATTCATACTATCCGTACCTCTCTTGGATCTCTTAGAGTAGAAGCCTTACTTGGATTCCATGCTATCTCAGGGTGTGACATTACTGGGGCATTTTCAAGGAAGTCAAAGAAGATATTTTGGAAAGCATTTTACAACGCTGGAGTTGCGATGCTTGAATCTCTTGGAAATCTCTTGGAATCTCTTGGAAATCTCGGTTCTAGTCGGTTCAATGACGATGACGAGAGGATCATTGAGAAGTTTATTTGCAATGTTTATGTGCCGAGCACTAACATTTAAGATATTGGGAAACTACGATGGAAACTACTATTCACGAAAATGGGCATTCAATGCTCAGGTCTTCCTCCAACCAGAGCGGTCCTTACACCTTTCATTAAAAGAGTGAACTTCACCGGCGGCCATTTTGTCCCCCCCCTCCCTGTTCCCTGCCACTGTTTTCGGCTTGCCACCTAGTACCACATGATTAGATACCTTCTAATAGAGGTATTCCCCCTACCCGCAACGGTCCTTCACACAAAACTCGCGAATTTACAAATGCAGGTGTCAGACCAATCTTTCTGGCCCTGTATTAAAAGCCATAAGCCATACACCTACCATTACATAAACTAGCCTAGCCCCGTTAGTTTTAAAGATACAGAAATGACACATACCTCGTTGGAAAGAACTTAAACTGGCCTACAACGTTTGTTTCAGGACTATTTCGCTCATCTCTGGTAGTTTACGAGTTATTTCCCTTTGAATATAAAGAAAAGGGATCGAGAATAATTAATTTTGGGATTTAAGGACGCCATGTTTAAAATATGGCGTTGATATGGCAACAAGTTGTCCTAAAATGCAATTTCTAATGTGTTGTTAAATTATTCGTACAACCACGAAGGTTTTAATTTAAAATTTGTAGAAGTTATAGCACTTTAAAGGCAGAGAGACGAATTTCACCGGCAGCCATTTTGTTTACCCCCTCCCGGTCCCCTGCCACGGTTTTCTGCTTGCCACCTGGTACCACATTATTAGGTACCTTCTAATGAAGGTATTCCCACTACCCGCAACATCCCTTCACTCAAAATCCCACGGACTAGGAAATATTGACATATGCTCCTGGACTATAAGAAATTACACTTCCCGTAACGACAAGCTGAAAACGGTACAAGTTTTGTTTACCAGAATAGATTTCGAGGAACGGAATGTTCATTGTTTCAATTTTAAAAAGCTTGTAATTTGAAACTTTGAAACTAAGATTTGTACCCGACTTACTCAATGTACCGTCTTTTCCCGCGTAAGTTCTTCGTTTATAATATTATGATTTCAGTTTTTTCTTTCGCTCTTTTTAGAATATTGGCTGCCAATATATTTTCTTAACCACTATGAACTTGTAAATTCGTACTTAGTTACACATAATTTGTCAAAATATTTCAATAACATGAACGTTTGACCACACAATAAAAAAATGTTATTGGTTCTCTCCCTTCTTTATACCGAGAAAAAATATCTTTGAGGAAATAAATCAAGAATTTCCCAGAGTGTTCGTATGTAAAAGAATATCAAATGCTGATTTTGAGTGAGAACATTTTTTAAAGCTACATAGTTGGCCTGACAACCAGGAAGATATTTACACCTAGTGATCCCCCCGTCTCTCTCT
>JAGDQP010011282.1:0-53388 GCA_022664845.1 Lepisma saccharinum
TTTTTATTGACACGACTGCGACCGTAGATTTTAAAGCAATTTTAAGAAGATATACAGATGCTTATCAGAATAATGGAAACACCTGTAGTTGGCAACACGTCAGATGTATGGGTTGGCAGTGGTGTCGTGGCGACCGCAGCGCCGGACTGCTGGTGGTGGTGTGTTAGGTCGGTCTCCATACTACGTCAGGCGTCGTGGAACAGGAGTGTGCAGTGGCTGCAGCAGACGGAGGTAGTGTAAAATGAGAGACCTCTCAGAGTTTCAAAGAAGGCAAATTGTTGGTGCGCGGTTATGTGGAGTGAGTGTGACGGCAGTGGCTAGTGTGTTAGGTGTGTCGCCAGGGACAGTGTCGAAGGTGATGACGGCCTACACAACACACGGGAAAACCACATCGGGGAAGCGGAACAGTGGGCGGAAGAAAAGCATCAGTGACAGGGCACGCCGGGTATTAAAGCGCATTGTCACGCGGAACCGTCGTGCCACTGCGGCGCAAGTGACGGAGGAACTCAATCAGCACGTCCCCCAACCTGTATCGACAATCACACTCCGCCGCGAATTACATGACATGAACTTACGGGGTCGTGTTGCACGGGCCAAACTTCTCATCAGGGACCAGAACGCTTTAGCACGCCGCAAATGGTGCCGCGACCATGCAAGTTGGACCGTTGACGACTGGAAACGTGTGGTATGGTCGGATGAGTCACCATTCACCCTATTCCAAACCACGGGCCGTGTTTATGTGTGGAGAACGCCCAAAGAAGCGTATTATCTGCAGTGTCTCCGCCCAACTGTGAAACATGGCGGCGGCACGGTGATGCTGTGGGCCGCAATATCATGGTTTTCATTGGGTCCTGTGGTCACACTTCGCGGACGCATCACTGCCAACGATTATGTCGCAATTTTAGGAGACCACTTGCATCCTATGGTCCGGATGTTGTTCCCGGACAATGACGCCATATTCCAGGATGATAATGCACCCATTCACACAGCTGGAGTTGTTGCAGCGTGGTTTGAGGAACATGGGGATGAAGTTCAACACCTCCCCTGGCCCGCCCAATCCCCAGATCTCAACATAATTGAACATCTGTGGTCCATCTTGGAAACACGACTCCGGCGACGATTTCCACCTCCATCCTCTCTCACAGAACTGGCCGATGCCCTGCACGAGGAATGTGTAATATTCCACTTGCTACCATTCACGACCTCTATGCCTCCATCCCACGTCGCATCAAGGCTGTTCTGAAGGGGAAAGGTGGCCCGACACCATATTAATCTGGTAAGTTGCACTTTCGTTCAGGTGTTTCCATTATTCTGATAAGCATCTGTATATATATTCAAAGTGGTTTCGACAAGGGGGTTGAACGATGCCAAAAGTGCATCTCCAATAAGGGATACTATAGCGAGTAGCACAAGTTGTAGCTTAACAGTTGCTCTACAAATGTGTGTAACTTAATTTCTCTTTTATAATTATTACAGACTCTGTGACCTAACAGGCATAACTTTCGGTATGCTCCTCGTATATAAGTAAAATAATGAAATTAAAAACAAAAACATGATGACCACATTATCTTCAAGGTAATAAATGTGTTTTTGCCGTTTTCGATAGAAACATGAAGGTATAAAGTAAATGTCATCTACCGTTATTGCTAGAAGCAATCTCAATATGCATCTAGCACCTTCTGCCAACGTTTCTGCAGCTATGTAATACCCTGACGGTAAGACCGAGAATATTGGACCTATGAAAATCCGTGAATACCTGCTGTAAGTTTGCTAAATGGTAAAGAATTTCCCAGAAGGTGGTTTCCAAAAAATGGAAGCAGGGGCGTAGGAGCCGGGGGGAAGTTGCCCCCCATGATTTTTGGTGGGGGGAGCAAAGTACATATTTTGCCCCACCATGATTTTGTACCTGCACAAAAACAAAATGGTTTGGTCTTTCATTTTCAAGCACTTTTTGCCCATCATAATTTTATACCTAAATGAAAATAACAGTGACTTGGGTTTTCACTTTCAGGCAATAATATATTTTGCCTATATTCAAGCGCCATGAATTTGTATGTAAAATAAAAACAGAATTTGCTTAGCTCTCACTTTTAATTCTATTTATATTCTAGTGGATTTTAAAATTACCTGTTTATTTACTTTTACAGTAGCGTCACTTTTTTTAAATGTGGAGTGTTATAGTATGGGTATTTAACAGTTTTCGCGCTAACTTTGCAAGTTTTAAAAGTTATTTTAGCGGTGAAAAATCAGGGAAAGAAGCTAACGGGAAAATTTTAACTAGTAGTTAATTGGAATGTAGCTTCAAAGGTAATTGTTAAATCTAATTTAGTATAGAAATCCCTACGATCGTGGGCAGCGCTTAGGGGGCAAGGGGCTATTACCCCGCCACTTTTTTGAATTGACCTTTTAATCTATATGATTTTAAATGGAAATATGAAGTTTTTCCTTCTTGTCCCCTACTTTTACCCCTTGACCCCGCCCTTTTATCCTCTAATCGCCGTCGCCAACACTGTCTACACTGCAAAAAATAGCTGTGTTAATCAACATAATGCGGTGTCCCAGCGTGACGACCACTTTTTGTGTGTTAAATCAACACAAAACACTGTGTTGATTTCGGTACTGGGAGAAAAATAAAGTTACGGCTTCAGCGAGATTTGAACATGGATTGCTCAGTCAGAAGTCGAGCGTCTTACCAACTTAGCTAAATCGTCAGACAGAAAACGAACTGGATGCAAAGGATATTTGATGAACAACATTTGAATTAAACGACTACATACTTGATTTAAACAGTGTATGGGTTCAAATATGTGTTGCTGAATCCCCAAAACAAACTAATTTACTTGCACGACTTTTCCCATGCTTTAATCACTTCCTATTTGTCAATTGAGAACCAGAATTCCCATTCATTGAGAATATTCTATTTCTATGAAAGCAAGCAAGATGGCGACAGCCAAACACTTGAGCAGCATTCCTGCTTTCTTATCGTAACAACATGTCAAATGCTGCGCTTGCTTTCATAGAAGTGGAACATATTCTCAATAAATGGGAATTGTGATCCCTAATTGACCAATGGGAAAGTGATTAAACCATGGCATAAGTCGTGAGAGCAACTTTGTTTGTGTTTGAGGTTCAGCAAGATTTTCTTTAATTCTCTATATTGTTTCAATCTAGTATTCTTTCTGCGTGACGATTTAGCGAAGTCGGTAAGACACTCGACTTCTAACTGAGCAACCCGTCTTCAAATGTAGCTGTAGTCGTATTTTTTTTCTCCCAGTACCGAAATTAACACTGTGTATTGTATTGATTTAACACACAAAAGTGGTAGTCACGCTGGGACACCGCATTGTGTTGAATTAACACAGCTATTTTTTACTGTGTAGTCATTCAATTAAATCCCCTTAAGAAAACTAGAGCTGACACAAGGACAAGGCAGCTATGATTTTCTAAATACATTGCCAGTCACGGGCGCCCGTAGGATTTTCCCCAGAAGACAAGATTTTTCACGGGGGTGGGGCAAGACTACATTAAAATAGGTAATTGTGTGCCAAAAACCCTGAAATCTAAGGAAAATTGCATAAAATCAGAGGCATGTCAAGTTTCCTATGGGCACCAATGTCGTCAAATGCCAACCAGTAATTACATTCTCATTCTATCTTGAGGGGTATTTGATACTTCTATGAAAACTCTTTCAGCTGCAGTGGCGCAATTTTTTAATTTCCAAACTTTGTTGTTTTCAAATTCAGTGATAAATTTTAAACAATTCGATACCATATTTAGCATTTTATATTAACACTGAGAAAGTTATCAACCAATATCATTGTGGCAAGAATATATTTTCTCTGGTTTAAAATAAACTGTTTAGTCATTATTTTCGAGTTCTTTTGGAATCTGAACGACCTGTTGATCGATATGAGTTTGTAAAGGAAAAAGTAAACTACAATAATCTGCTACAAACCGCTTTTGATGTTTTCGACCCCATTTTATTAGTTTCTACTGAAAATTTTACTTTTCTGCCAAGAGGTCCCTTTTCGTTTTCCGCCTCACAATGTAGGTAATGCCCCTATATAAGTTTTATGTATCGTTTACTTTCTCTGTATCTGTGTTTTGTAATATATTAATACGTGTGTAAATATTTATGTTAGAACTTTATTTAAAAACACGTCATTTTGCCAAGATTTTGGATATGATCTGTGACCAGACTAAGACAAGATAGTTGAAAAACAGATGAAGCCTTTAGCTCCAGTATTAGTTTACGTGTTAATTATGTCTCAAAGTATGCATGAAAGTAGTATATTTGGCGTAACCATCTTGGCTTGGCTACAAAAGAGAGTAATGCTCAGTGTCACGAGGTTCTGTACCTAGTATAAATAATTTTTGAAACAAGTTAGAAAGCGAGAAAGCATTTCTGTCATCATCATCTCATAACTTTCCGGCTGAACAAAGCAAACTTCTACAGACAGACCAATCTAGTTCGTATTTGGAATTAAGTAATAATTAGTGAATAATGACCGAAAACTACAATAAATCATATCAACTACACTACGGATGATGACCATTGGTGGTATATTGATACAAAAATCAAAATCAATTAATATTGATTACTTCATAATAATTCCTAACCTGGGATAGTTAAAAATAAAAGTAACTCACACTCACTATTAAAAGACACAGTTGTTGTCATCTTCAGTTTAACCATTGTACCCTATCAGCTCAAATGCAACGTAGTTCCTACCTGAGGTCGTTTTTGACCCAATGTTAGAATAAAACCTTAAATGTATATGTTAAATATGATTTTATTTCTCATTTCGCTTACTATAATACTGATTACAATAATGTGTAACTATACTGAAAATCAGCTCTCTACTGCTAGTGTTCTAGGACATTTGGATATGAAATGTACATCACTGCACATTATACTCCTATGTAATATTTACATGAAGTACGAGAAGTATTATTCGCTATACCTTTTGCAAATTATTTTTTTCTTGCATGTTCATTGCAAATGAATGCCATACATTCATCACAAGTTTGGTTTACTTTCCTGTATTTTCCTCTTGGGCAGTTGGAACATCTTCCGCGCTTTCGAAAGCATTAGCCGTTTGTTGACATCCGCTGGTTTCATCTTCATTTGTGAGCTCAGGGAATCCTGCTGCAACAATGGAGGATATAATTAGTTTTGTTCTTGCCTGTGTTTTTCTGAGACGCCTAGACATTACTTCTTTCAAGAGTTCTTTTGCTAATTCTAACAGAAAGTTTCTTCGTCCCCTCGTTTTATTCTTATACTGAAATATATGTGAATGGAGGACGTACGCGTTAATTCCATCAAGGTCAACAATATCAAAGAAGACGGCTAGAGGTATGTGTTGCGGTGCCGAGAAAAAACGACAAACAAGCGGTCACTCGTTGGTTTAGTTGACTTTCAACAGTGTGTGGGATACCTACTTGTTCAACTTGTACGCTTTCCGATGTGGTGCATATGAAGTCTGACTGTTTCATCAGAAACCTTTAAGCGTTCGACAAGCTCACCACATGTTTGTTTGCTGTCCTGCTCTGTGGCCTCCTTCAAGGCTTCGTCATTCAGGGTCTATTGGCACCCACTGCGGGATTTACTACACGGGGCCAAATCTCTGGGCCTGAATTTCTGGAATTAATGCTTGGTAGTGTGTTTATTCCCAGCATTATCACCAACGGCTTAACATATTCGGCAACTTAATTCGGCTACGGACAAGTCCACCATAAACTCATAGAAAGGACAGCCCTGAACGACCTGCTTCGACACCTCTATTTGTTCTCATCACTACTTGAGCAATGACTGCTGTGAGTGCGCAATCCGCCTGTCTTGGTTACGGCCAATGATCTACTCCCACTCCGATCACTTTCCCATGACCTGAGGCATTTATTTCCGGATTATATTGTCCCATGCAACTTCGAAAACCGCAAGAACCTTTTTGGTTACCTTGTATAACATGACTAAAATACATTATTAAATATGCAAGTATTTTGACCACTTTAGAAAATATTTGTGATAATGTCCTCACTTTGATACCTGATTGAAATTGCAGATTTATCTGCCTTATGTGATTACGAAATATACACCAATTAAAAGCAATAATGTCTTTGCGTTCTGTGTGAAATAAAAATATAGATCTTTAACAAAATTGCATATATTCTATTGAAGATGTACAGAGCATCCGTAACTCAGTTGGTATAGCGTTAACTTTGCATTCGTTATGTTTTGGGTTCGATCCCAGCGTCGGTCATCGTGACTGAAGTTTTTCTAGAGCTTCTGTCAATCACATAAGGTTAATGCTGATTATGCCTTCGAAACTAGGCCTCAACTAACTTCATTTCTACATCCTCATCCCAGTCCTATTCCAGGCTAAGTCATGGTCGCCGAAAGTCCATAAATGGAATTCAAATTCTTTTGAACACCTACGTAGACTACCAATTACAAACGTCCTTATATGACAGCATTCTTTCCAAGAAGTTCAATCAGGACGGGCGTAAGCCATAGCACTATCACCGCCCATAAAATTAATTTTATCTTATCTAACCAAGAAGTTTAAAAATGATTGTCTAACTAGAAAACAAGACAGCCTGATTTAAGGGAATGCATTTAGATAGTAGACATCTATCCCCAAACTTCGGGTTAAGGCGCCACTTCACCTGTTTCCCGCCACACATATGACTTCTTTGTATTTTAAAATAAGCAACTTCTTAACACTCAAAACTACACAATTCAATAACCTTTCCTACTCGAGCATAGAGTGCAGCTCTATCCCAAACCGTTTACTGATTAGTGAAAATTATTTTCAGATAAGAAAAAAGAGTCATTATCACTTAAAAGAACATGCTTTGCCTCACGTGACATATTACTCACGATTCACTACAGCACATCATACTGTAGTTGTACATCTAGTGTCGTCGTCAGTGATTAAAGTGAGCTTAACCCTTCATCGGTAACTTCGTTTTTGTAACGCGATCGGTAACTTGTGAGGGAATCCCTCACATTTATATTTATTTACTTTCTGTGCCGTTAAAACCTTTCTATCGTCCTTATACGTAAAAATATGCCGTTACATTATAAATAATGTTAGAATTTCGGTCATTTGAGGTAATAGTTTGCAATATGGAACCTTTTGCGATTGTAACATTGAAGTAATAATGTTGTAATATAGTAACATTAAATTTTATTCGAAAAATTTTGAAAACAGACCAAAAGTTAACTATATTTACATTATAATCTACTTGTTCTTTTGTTTGCTCTTTAACATTCGACAGGAAGTTATACAGGAATCATATCTGTGGAAGCTTTTACTGTACTGGCCACTTCTATACCCATAGTACATAAGAAGTGTTAGGTAAGGTTAGAATAGGTTGTAGAGTAGAACCTAACTTCGGTAAATGAGTAAATAAGTTCCACAGGCCAATTTCTGTATTAGACGCCTCGAAAGGCTTCTTTATCATATTTGCGTGTGAATAGAACACAAAATTTGCTGCGCCAGTCAAGTTTTCGACACCAACATGTGCCCTTGTACTCTATGTGCAAAAGCTTCATAAAGCGGAATTTTCATGTAAATTTTATGCTGAATAGTAAGAATAGTTCGAAAACAACCGTTGCCGAAAATCTTGTGTCATGCTAAGGGTGAAAATCCTACTTTCTAAGCTTTTGAACATAGAGTACAAGGGTGCATCTTGCTGTCGAAAACTTGACTGGCGCAGCAAATTTTGGTTTCTATTGACATGCAAACATGATAAAGAAGCCTTTCTAGGAGTCTTATACAGAAATTGGCCGGTGGAGCTTAGCTACACATTTAACCTAACTTCAACTAACCTTACAGTTAACTTCAACTTATCTAATATAATTCTAATCATCAAGTATATATTTTTCAAAATTTGATCGAGAAATCTTATAGACTTCTGCTGTAACACTACCACCTCACTGACAAATGTTTTCAGTCTTCCTCCGTGTCATCTCCACTGCTCTTCTGGGCTCTGCACTTGTGGCAGATTGTGATGACGTGCTGTCCACAGATTGGCACTCGACAGTCCGCACATCGTGTCTTCGTTTTTCGGTTCTTTCTCTTTGGACAAAACGCACACTTTGCTTCTTCCCTGCTCTGGGTTGATTCGGGTAGAAGTTCTTCAGATTTAAGTCGGAGATGTTTCTTAATCCGAATCTTGATATAATTTCGAACACCTGACATGGATAGTCTCTTGATCATGTGATTTCTAGTTAGACGCATAGCTAAGTTCTTCAGGAACTTTCTGCGCGTACTATTCTCGTTTGTATTGGAGGAAAATATGATTTGGGCATTGATGGCTCCAATGTCCAGTAGTGTGAAAAAATTCTAAGAGGCCAACGGTAGCAAATTCTAGCAAAACTGTATGTGGATTTCATTTGATCTACAACATCTACTCCCCCCTTTGTCAAATTGTGAAATGATACGGCAGAAGGTTTACACAGGTCACCAGTTGTGCCATCAATCTCGTCTGAGTCATGCATGCTTGAAATGAGTATTACATTCCTATTCTTTCGTGGAACATAAGAAACAACCATGCAGTCCTCTGTAAAGACGAAGAGGCTACTGTTGGGAGGTCGTTGTTTTGTGATGACAATTTCTGGTGGAAGTTCAGGCTTGTTTTTTCTTAGTGTGGCAACAACTGTCAAGATCTCTTCACGAACCAGTTGATTCACTAATGGCATAGAAGAAAACCAATTGTCAATTGTCACGTTTCTGCCTGACCCACGGATTGGTTCTACAAGTCTACTGACGACAGCTGCCGGTCTAGTATCCAAAACGAACGGCCCATCTGGCTGCTTGCCGACATACACTTCCATATTTGTTGTGTAGAACATCCTGGCATCTACCATAGCAAACACTTTTATTCCATACTTTGCTGGTTTGTTCGGCATGTATTGTCTGAAGGAACATCTTCCACGAAAGGATTACAACATTTCATCAATAGTCACATACTCACTAACACTGTAACAGTCCTTACATCGCCGAAGAAATTCATCAAATACTTTTCGAATGGGGACCAGTTTGTGTACAGCCCTACTCATCTGCCTTGTATTTGCTTCATCAAACCGTAGAGCCCTCAACAACTGCAAGAATCGATTGTAGCTCATAACGAGACGAAAATATTCTGGTGCTGTACCATCTGTATCCCAAAGATATTCTACTCTTTGATACGAAGATTTGTTTACTCCGGCCAAATACAACAGTCCTATGAGAGCACATATCTCATCCGTATTTGTGTCAGCAGTATAGATTCCCCTGCTGTAGCTGCTTCTCATTTTGAGAAGACGGTCGTTCGTATAGTTTGTGATATCTTCCATTGTCCCATCGGTAAAAAAATAACTTCCAGGATTCAAAAACATTTTGGGCGTTTTTAGCACCTTCCCCTTTCAGACCAGGAGGGTGAAGAACAATATTCCTTCGTCTTCTTCGTGTCGATTGTCGTGGTGGGTGAGCATTACACACAGTCAACTTGTCTCTCCCCAGATAATGGACACCAGAACTCGGAGAAATGTCATCACCTTCATCAGCAGACTGTTCACTATGGCTGCCATGCTCCGAAATAATGTCGTCACCTGCGTCAGAATCTGCAGAATCATCAAATTCTGACAGCACGTCATGACCAACATCACTGCCATTATCTTCCTCCAGTAACCACTTTCGTATCTGGTCTGCATCTGGATCCATTTTAGCTCGAAATCACATAAGCACACCAACAGATGATCGAAAAACACAAACGCGATAGGTAACTTGTGAGGGATTCCCTCACAAATAGAATACGTCGTTCACTGTCAAGGCCCTCATTCACACTGCGCACGTGATAGGTCGGTGATACTATTTGGGATCACGCACAATATTACAATCTCCAGCTAGGCGGCAGCACAGGTCAATGGACAAAGTTTTAAAAATACAGAAAGGAAATAAAAACAAAAGTGAGGGATTCCCTCACAAGTTACCGATGACGGGTTAAACGCATCGGAACAACATTGTGGGAAGATCTATAGAGCCGGAACGACGTTCCTGTAAGAATAACTTTGGATCGGAAACTAAATAAACATAGCCACGTATCGCGTCGAACAGTGAGAACTGGAAACAGCTTAACTGTAGTTCTCCTTCTTCACTTTGCGCACGAACATCTTTCCAGAAAAAGAAATCTTAATTCTAACCTTAAATCGAGAAAAAGGTCCTGTCTTGGCTTGTAGCAATGGAAATGAGGCAGTAATAGTTCGTGCAACCTCAAACAGTGATTCAACTGTAACAGTTAACCGGAAAACCAAAGTTCGAAATCTAGAAATGAATGTAGTGATATCCTAGAATGCTCAGCTATTTCCCTTTATTAACGCCACAAATATTAACATTCTAGGTTGTTTCTAAATATACGGAAATTTAAAAACAGAAAAGAAAAATAAAGTTAAGAATCAAACCAAGAACTATATTCTAATTGAAATGTATAGTGAAACTGTAGATTTTATTTCGAAGAGATTTACAGTGAACTGTGTGTATTAATTCAGTAGTGATAGCACTCAGACACACTGCGAGCTCCGAGAGCCCTGTGTTCCGACTATCTTTAAAAGTAGGAATGCAAAATAACAATGATAATATATATTTATTGAGTGTTTCTTCTTCACAATAAAGGAATGTAGAAATACTACAAAATCTCCAAGTATGAATAATGACATTTTTTGTCAATAATAGTACTGTTCCGGTAATAACTTTAAACACTGGACTCGAAATTATGGATTTACAATACTGTAGGCATCTACCCCGGTTGGGATCTTCCATTAATTGAAGTGTATCGGAAGAAAACAAGAAATGTCACAAAATAGGGTTGAGAAAATCTAGTTTTAATTCCTTAATAGCTTAATGTCCAAACGTCTCACCTAATATGTAATATTGCTCTTGTGGTCATTTATGACCAAACTACCTTGACGCCTACAAACGACGCAGATGGATAAAACCATGCAATCATCTTTCAACACTGAGTCATCCAACAAAATTCTGGACAAAATTTCACCAATTAACAGCTAAATATCAGCGAACTAATTACCCTCTCATATCAGATGACCAACCTCTAACAACTGACGAAGAAAAAGCCAATGAATTTGCAGATTTTTTCCAAACCATCTTCACACCAGCCTTCACTCCTTACCGCACAGCGCTTCACAATAGAATTGAACATCTCTACACTAATCAATCACCTCACTTACAACCAAACATTCATCATCACCTCGAAGATACGTTTCTTACATCACCAATCACAGCTAACGAAATTCAATCAGTCATCCACTCGAAACGAAACACAGCTCCAGGATTTGACAATTTAACATATAAGCTTATCAAATCATCTCCCCAAATTGTTCACACACTATTAGCAACAGTATACAATTTCATACTCCGAACAGGTTATTACCCTCAGCACTGGAAAGTCTCCAAAACTCTTCTTTTCAGTACCACATGCACAGACTGCAACTAAGAGTTCAAAGCTTTGAACAGAGAGAGCAAAGTATTCCATCTCGTCTCAACGTCTAAGTGTAGTGTTGCTAATAATTTTGTTTTACTAATCCGGACCGTTTCATGGTTCCAACAACTCTTCTAACAGCTTTTATGGAGTCATTGATAAAGGGTACATGAATTTTCAGAAAATCCTCGTTGAAAGTGTGCCGCAAGACGGTATTGAGACAGTGATTCACACAGGGGATGCGGTGGTAATTTTCAAAAGCTTTTTTCATATTAGACCCCTGATCCGTTACGAATATTGCTTTCCTAGGATAATCCGGTCCAATTCCCATTTTTGACACACGTTCCTCGATCTCCTCTTCAATATTCTTGCCAGTTTCTGGAACATCGGGAAACTCACGAATAAAACACTTGATTCAAGTTTCCACTCTTCAGTTATAACATGTCTAGTCATAGTAAGGTAATGCCGTTTTGTGTATTTGTCAGTCTACAAATCACAGTCAAAAGAACAATTGTTGTTCGCGAGTGCTTCTCGAATTTTTGGAAACATTATTGCTTGAATACAGTCGGGCTTTTCATTAAGATGTCGCGCAATTTTGGTGTGATGCGGTGCGGAATTACCTCCTCAACTTTCACTCTCCAAAATGAACAAAACCCGTACATTTTTTAGTATTTGAAGCACATACAAGAATAAACTTCTCTCAAACTGAACTTCTTGCACTCCCTTACTTTTTTTTGTACCATATAATCACCATTTGCTACCTTTGCAATAACCAGCTCCTATTATAATCACCTTCGCTGAGTTGCTCCATATCCTTTTTTGAGTCGTACGGAAAGCCAACTTGAAATTCTGAATATTCTGTGTTTTGTGTGGGATATTTCGGTTGAGATTTTACTCTGTATTTTCTTACCTATTCTCAAACCAGCATATTCTTAACTATGTTTGACAGACATAGAACAGGAAAAGACTTGTCTGAATATGTTCACTACAGGAACACTAATCGCAGAAATGTTTGTGATAATATATTAGAAGATTTCCTACCATCAAACAAATAATATTATGTATTAAAACTAGTAAGTTCGAGCGAATACATGTAGAGGGCGCGACACTAGCTATTTAAGATAATGCTAAATTAAAACAAGGCAATTTAGAGGGAAAATAATAATTTATCAAAGGAATCACAACGCTTGAGATTGTACTTCTTATCTGGAAAGCATTCGAAGCAATATAGATTTACTACGGAATTTAAAAACATGCAGATCATATAAATATTTAGTGAACGTCTTGCATAACGAGCGTATAGTTTGTGCTAAATAGCACAATCTACAGTATATTCCACCTGACTTAACACGCAATTTAGCCAATGAGGATTAAAGCACGGGAATGAGCTGCCTGTTATAAAATAAAATAACTAATGCTGCTCCCAATGACCTCATTCTAAAAGCAACACTTTTTGCTCAGTTCCAACGCAGGTTTTTACGCTTCTTATCGCTGTGAGATCCGGTTTTTAAATTGTTTCTTAATTCTTGCAAATAACTAAACATTATTTACAGGATGCACTATCATATACACAGTAGGGAACACTATTATATAAATAACTAAAAAATAAGACTACATCAAAAACACGCCCGCACAGCGATAGCAAGTCTGAAAATTTGGTTTACATTGGATTAGACTAGAAATGGAAAACGACGTTAAATATTTGTTGTGCGTCTACCTTTCAACACTAACCAGTCATTCCCATATGGTTGCGTAGAGCTCATGGCTACTACTCTGTACGTCCGCCTCGGTGAAGTCACTCCTGGCGACATATTACTGTTTCTTGCGTTGAAAATGATGTGAATCGCGTACAATTATAATAAATCTAATCTTACTTAATTTATCCTATTTCCGGTATGTTTGAAAATGTTGAAAATGGGTACAACAAAAAGAGTCTAACCTTACTTTCTAACGTTACGTTCTTGAAATATTGAGAGTGCAAACAAAAGCAAAATGTAATTGTTGAAAAGTGGAAAAAAATGTTGTTGTGTAGCGAAACCAGGAGAACAAAAATACGCTATCACTGGTCAACCGGCCAACGGTTTTCACAGTGTCTTGAAAATAGTTCAACAGAACACCTATACATGGGAGTGCAAGGAACGCGGACAGATCATGAACATTACTTTCCCGAGAGCGTCCACTACCCTCTATCATAAACATCAAGCTCTACGTAACGCTACTGGAGTAATCGGCTAGCATCGAAATATGGACGCAAAAGCAAATAAATATTTAACCTTCATCGCCACCTTCCAGCCTAATCCAGTATGGGCAAATTTTCAATTCTCATCCAGTTTTATATTATATGTTAACATTGTGTGACCGTTTCCTCATTTATTCCTCTTAAATATTGAGTTATATACGCACCGAACGGTGTAAGTAAATAATATTTAGGTTATTGGGAAGTATTAAGACAGGCCACACAGCGATAGCAAGCGTAAAGAACGGAACATTAGGTCTATATTGGTTTAGATTGGAAGTGAACAGTCAAAGTGGACCCTCCGCTTCCTGGCTTCATATATATTCATTAAATTTTTAATGGCTCCGATCAGTCCACTATCACTTCGATAGAGATCAATGTGTGAAACAAACAAAATGCAGATTTCTTTTTTACGAATTAATTGATCGGCTCCAACGCCATCTTGTTCCAATTTCGCGTGTTCCCAGTGTAGGGTAGACAGGGGCTATTTGAGTATAGTAAGAGAAAAGTCAACATTATCCAAAACCGACGCACTTTAGAGTTCAAATAATTTTGCCATAATCTACGTACATTATTATAGTAGAACATAATAAAGAACCTGTTAATGCATGGAAATTCTGAAAACGAATTTAAAATAAAAATGACAGAATTCGAGACTAGTATTAATCACGGGGCTATTCGGGTTGCTTAGGGGGCTATTTGGGTCTTTCGCTGTATGAACATTGTTTATATTAATCACATTAGTGCTCATGTATATTCTTAAATTATACCCTTTTCTATATAATGTGTGAAAAAAGTAACATTAATAAACATTTTCCCCGAACCCTGTTTGAAAAAACTCGAACCAGCGAACAAACAGCTCTTCCTTAACGTAACCACTATCTAATAAGGAAACATGAGAAGCCGGTGGTAGATGGCGGGATGTATTGCCCAACTACGTTGCAAGAAACTATCACAATAACATTCTCGCCTCATTCGACGCTAGTGTGAGCAAAAACCTCTTTTTCCCCTTCTTGGCAATGACCTTGTTTGGGTTGTTGTTAAGAGGAAACTCTGTTTCATCCACGTTGTATGTACGCTCTGGTTTGGTGTTGACTCTAATCGTCGAAGTAGCAGATTTCAACGGTTGAAAAAATCCCTCACTGCTGCCTTATTAATGCCCTCAGCACGAGCTCTTGAAAGTCACTCAGGTTTTCGTAATGATAGGTTCGGATGTCTTTTCATGAAACTTGAAAACCAATCTTCACCAACTAATCCTTTGTGTTTCCAAGGATGCGTAACTTGATTTATTATTACATATCGATGAACAGCTTTACGAATAGTTTCAGGCGTGCAGGCTAGTCTTTTTCCCGTCAGAGTCATAATTCGCAACACGAACTCTTCCTCCTGTTCTTCTGTCAGTACTGTGGGGTGTCCTATGACTTTGGGTTTTACACTTTGAACTATTCCATCATTATCACCGAAGGTTAGTCTCAACCTTTCGATCTGCACTTTTCTTCGGAAAGTTTCAAATTTACATTGCAGAGCTGCAAAGCTCCATGAAAACTAAAATCACCTTTTGTTACACTTTGGATGGCCTTCACCATGTCTTCATTATTTCATTCGTTGTATTTATGTTTTGATTTGTATGTCCGAACCATTTAAAAAGAAAATTAAATATTTTGTTTTACATACATGTATAATGTAGTCTAAACCATAAATGCAAAATTCAAATTCATAAATTAAATACATTCACATAAGTTTACATCTGACTCAAATAGCCCCCATTGACTCAAGTAGTCCCATTTTTTTCGACTCAAATAACCCCATTGTGCACTTGCTTACGTAGAAACGTACTATCACATGAGACAAAGGAGAGCAAAAAAAAAAAGGCGTTTATAGCAGGCAGACGTTCTGTTCTACACGTACGCTGATAATTTTACAAATATATGCATTTACACAGGTTCAGCACCTTATATCATACAGTCACTATTATTAGAGCAAAATATGAAGTATTGCAACTCACCTTGCTCAGAATAGTCGCAAATTCAGAGCAACTGATAAGAAAGCGGCAGATCAACCACATACACACCCTTCCCTTTGCCAACGAACTCACAACTGAAGGCAGGTTCAGCGTACTGGTGCGCACATTAAATGCGTACTTTTTTATTTTCTTTTTTTCTTACGTTTGACCCACATATCCCCTTGACTCAAATAGCCTCGGTCTACCCTAAATACAATGATCAAACAGGACTTTCTCTACACTTCAAATTAACAAGAAAGTACGTCATCAGTTGAGCACAGGAATGGGACTACTGAAAACTAGGATGTATATAAATAAACCAGGGTTGAGGGAGCTGGGCGGCATGTCCCGGGTTAGGGGTGGGCATACCCGAAAGTGCTGTTAGCATTCTATTCCACCTGTAAATTTTCCAAATCCCTAAGCTGATAGTTCGCAGGCTCGAGAGATCGTCGACCAAACCACCCTTTGCCGCAGAGGTAGAGTGGTGCAGCGGTAAGACGTTTACTCACTAAATAAAACACCCGGGTTCGAATCCCGGCGGAAAGTAAGAGTTTCTCTTCTTTTTTTCTTTCAAGATATATTTGTATATGTTCATATATGTTATTAATAATTGCTTTCTTGCATTTTTCGTACATTATCTTAAATTAGTAACCATGGGAACGTGGGGGTTAGGTAAGATTAGGTGCGGTCATATATCTTTACATGTTCCACTCTGAGAGCCGATCAATTAGTACTTTAAAAAAAATTGTAAACAAAATATGCAATAAAACTTATTTAACACATTTTTTTGTTATTCGCTTGAAATATTTGTTTCCTTCATATAAAAATAAACAAGGACTTCATTAGGCTTTTCGTTTGAAGTAGTTAATTTTTGTGAGATGTTGATAATGAAAACTATTTTGAGGTAGACGTTGTCATTTAGCTCTTGTTTCTCTTCATCATTACGTCTGTAGCCATCATTTGTCCGTTTTGCAATCTCTTTACAATTCGCTAAAAGGTTTATGCCATTGACCTCTCTCTTTAAAACGGTACTGGATTGCTCGATGCCATTTAAATTTTAATGAATGTATGTAACAAGGGAGCAGAGGAGTCATTAATCTCGATACCACTTCCACTCTGGTCCAATTTGCACCATTTTTTTAATCATATCTAAGTTTATGTTTGTTATCAATGTGCGAGCCGCTTTTTAATTTATATTTTAATTCTTGCAAATAACGTGAGAATGATTTACAGTTATACTTTAAAAGTATGGAATGATATTATTTTATTCAATCTTCGTATATGAAAGCTAAAAAGTTGGTATTCGTCATATTGTACATAAAAGGGGCTTCAAATGACGGACCCCGGTTCAGATCTGAACACCCAAACCCTTTCTCACAGACCTCCACGACTTGATCCGACATCAAGACTACAAAGCAAGAAAATTAATTGTATTAAAAGCACGGTATTCACCAGTAGCTATTAAATGCAGCATAAGAAAATCCAGGAATGTGTATGATTATTCTACGTACGATTTATATGTTTCATGCATAGTGCTCGACAGTTGGCAGAGCGTACATTTGATTGAAAAGAACCCTTCTCTGTTGCCCCTTTCATCTTGTTTGGAACCTTTAAAAAAGCGTAGAAATGTAATGTGGATTCATGCTAACATAAGCCGTATTCGCATTTTAATATTTTATTTATTGATTGATTTATTACTAGATTATTTTCACTCCTGTTAGTGTGGGGTGACTAAAATACATTCGCTACATTGATAATCATACTGCTATTACTACTATAACTACAGCAGCAAAAACTACACCAGCTACTACTACTACAAATATTGGTACGTCTTATCATGTTAAAATTCTATGTCTCGTCAAATTTGGAAGATTTGCAAAGTTTTGTTAAGATATGTTGAAAATTGTGGATTTGAGATATTTTAATAAACTCTCGTATATATGGGTCAATTTTTGTTTCGGACGTACTCTATGTTCTTCGATTTATCAAATTAGTCAATTGTGTAAAGTTCTATTAAGATGTATTGAAAGTTGTGGATTTGAGATATTTTGATCAACCATCGTATATATGGGTCAAAATTTTGGTTTCGTGCGTATTCTATGTTCTTCGTCTTGCCAAATTAGTAAATTGTGAAAAGTTTTGTTGAGATATATTGAACATTGTGATTTTGCGATATTTTGACCATCCCTCGTATATATGGGTATTTTTTGTTTCGGGCGTACTCTGTGTTCTTCGTCTTGTGAAATTACTAAGTTGGGCAAAGTTTTGTTGAGATACGTCGAAAATTGTGAATTTGCGATATTTCGACCAACCCTCGTATATATGTGTCAAATTTTGTTTCGGACGTACTCTATGTTCTTCGTCTTTTCATATTAGGAAGACGTGGAGAGTTTTGTTGAGATACGATGAAAATTGTGGATTTTCGATATATTGACCAAACCTCGCATATATGGGTCAAAATTTTTGTTTTGGACGTACTCTATGCTCTTCATCTTGTCAAATTACCAGCGTGTGCAAAGGTTTGTTGAGATATGTTGAAAATTGTGGATTTGAGATATTGTGACCAACCCTCGTATATATGGGTCATTTTTTTTGTTTTGGACGTACTATATGTTCTTTGTCCTGTCAAATTGCAAAGTTGTACACAGTTTTGTTAAGATATGTTGAAAATTGTGAATTTGCGATATTTTGACCAACCCTCGTATACATGGGTCAAATTTTGATTTCGCACGTACTCTATGTTCCTCGTCGTGTCAAATTACTAAGTTGTGGGAAATATGTTGAAAGAGTCAAAATCGCGATTTCGTATATAGTCTATCCCAGTTCAAGGGTTTCTGTTAGATAACCCATTATTATTAGTAGGTTAGTTGGCAACACTGAACCTCCTTTAACCAGTTACAGGAAGATAAAGACAAAAATGTAATCTGATGACGTAATTCGAGCAGGAACTCCGCTCCAACAGTTCGAGCATTCGAAATTTTTTCGAGCGCTCGAAACCAATTAACGCTCGAAGTGTTTGTTTTTTTGCCAGTTCTCGCACGTTTTGTAGCGTGACTGCTTCGGGCTTCGGATTTCCATTGCACAGCTATAACTTCATAATATTCACCTTACCGTATCAGATATATATTCAACGATTTCATCACAGGTAACTTCCTCATCTAACCTAGTTATAAATAGAGCCTTTGTACCTCATTTCTTCTTCAGAACCTTTAGTTTATCAGAAACTTTTTTACCCTCTTCTAACTGATTTTTGTTATTAATTTCTTTATTTGCAGAAGGAAAATCCTTGTCACCCTGTTTGTTTCTATTATATTCAACTAACTGCCAATCAAATTTGTTCTTTCTACCTGCGTGATTGGAAGAGCTGAGTACAGCAGTACTTGACATTTCATCACAATACCCTTGTAGCGCATATGAAGTATTTAAAGACGGTTCTAACACTTCCTCCTGACAAGTCACTCTCTCATCAATGTTCCCCTGTACCAACTACAAAGTGAGTAAATTTCGTGACCGCCCTTGTAGTTGGATGGCTATATGTGTACCGTCCGTAACCTCAACATATGATTTCGGTCGGTTTAATTTTAACACTGTTTTAGTCAGTTTTGCATTCTCAGTATTTCAGCTTTTAATAATAATAATAATAATAGAACGTGACACATTTAACTCTGCTAAGTTTTTTTTTCTTTACAAAAAACGGTTCATCTGATTATTGCAGAGCACACTCAACAGAATAGCTATTTTGACCATGGAGCAGATAAAACTAATAGCGGTATGTTATGAATGTGAAGCCTTTTTCATTTTTATTGGGCGCCATATTGATTGGACCTTATAATATGAGATCACTGAAAATGAAAGTACATTTAAAGTGCACAATATGTATCGATAAATGTTCATAATATGTTCCAGCTTTACCACCCTTTTAGTACATACTATATAAACATTTCGTGAAATTAATATGAACTACGCCATATTTTAGTGCGAAATACATGTACCTCTGGTGCTCTGGTACCTAATTCATACAGAAAAAGCTCACTTAACACTGACAAATGTACTAAAATGATCTGATAACGAACTCTAGATAATGTGAACTACGGTAAATATGAACTTAATGTGTGCAAACTATGTACTAAAGGTAAGAAACCAGTAAGAGCACATATTGAGCACACAAAAAACTCACATTTTTCAGTAGCTTCACATAAAGTTCACATGCGCTCATACAAAGTTCGTTGTCGGTGAAGTTTTTGTGTGCATTTTGTACCAGATTTTCGGTGTTACTTTCATAAGCAGCAATAGTAAAGTCATCACATTTTCTCCTCGCTGTTTTAATATTTATTAAATAATCGTTTTTGCCACTTCTCTTTATGTAGGAGAAAAGAAATGTAGGTTTACACAATTGAACCCTGCAGTGTACCTATCAGTTGGTATATAAGTCAAACCGTCTATACGTCGCTCCTAAAAACTGCATTGAAAATCAAATTACACTTAAGGTGCACAATATACCCCGTCACAATATGTTCCAGTTTTACCACGTTTTTAGTGCATAATATATTCACTTTTGATTAAATACATCACATATTTAGTTCACAACATATAAACTTTTGGTGTGCTGATACCCAATTCATGCACAAAAAAATCGCTTAATAGTGGCAAATATAGCTACCACAAGTGACCTCAAATCGTGTTCTGGATAATGTGAACTTCAGTAAATATGAACTTCAGCAAACTATACACTAAGGGTAAGAAGCCAATTAAAAGACGCATTCAGAACACAAAAAACTCAATTTTTCTGTAGGTTCACATAAAGTTTACATGCTCTCATATAAATTTCATTTTCGGTGAAGCTTTTGTGTGTTTTCTGTTCCAAGAGATTTTCAGTGTAGCAACTAAAAAATTCAAAAATCTTATAGGCATCCTGGTGTTCGTGTGGTGAACGAAGAAAACACTGGATAAACTTAATCAGGACGTTTTGACAGCATCATTCGAACGCACGGCACCTTGTTATTGTGAAGCCGAAAAGACAGGTTAGAAAAATACATTTTTATTTCCCTGCTGTATAAAAATCTAGCGTAAATTACGCCTTCATGCACATAGAGTGCTTCAACACAAAGCACCTCTTGCCTATTGGCAGGGGCATAGAAGACTACCGAGCTGTCCTATATGTAGCTATAACTAAAAATGATTATTAGTGTATATAAAAGCAAACATAGGAATATATAATAGCCCTATCTCTAACACAGCCACTAATGTTTGCTTTACTATTTCTAATATAAATTAACTTAGCTTTAAATTACCTGGAGTCACGTAATTATTTTGCTAATTATTTTTTTGTTTCGCATCGTTTTTCCTTGTAAAGTGCGCCCTTGTGAAATTTTCGCCCCTAGGTCCGGTCCTAATAGGCCAAGTGGTAAATCCGGCCCTGAAGAAGACCTGTATGGTTTGACTCAGTCATACGTGACCCGTAACATGAGTACTGGATTGGCGATGAAGATGGCAAAAGGTGATATTTCTTTCAATTAGAAAATTGAAAGGTCAGTAGCATCTTGTCGACATGGGGCAGCGTATTCTTATATTGAATAGCATAATAAATAGTTGTCACCTTCCACCAAAAACTGTCAGTCGGAAGCTGCTTATAGCGGAACAATTTTGCATGTCAAATTCTCACCATCAGATAGCGGAATTACCAGTCGCTGGGCAACAGAGTGTAAAGGCGTAAAGCCTATAGGGCGTTCCATTTACGTTACCTGGAAACAGCTTCTGTATCTGGTACATTGAAGAAGCTAAGAAAGAGAAGATGCAGGTGGACTTAAACGAAGAAAAAAATAAAGTACCAATGTTTTCTGTTTCTCTCCTTTATTCCCCCATTCCTCTGTGTTTCAGATGCACCAATTTGTTGCCATAAATAATCAATTAAATAAATATTGATTCGTCTCCACTGTATGTGCAATTTATATTGGAGTCATATAAAGGTAACACATTTAATGACAAAAACATGTGAGCGTATTAACAGCTCAAAATGTACTAGGGAGCAAGTGAAATCATCAATTACATAAGAAGTAATGTAATATAAATATATTACATAAATTTATGTTACTTTTGTTATAGAAACAAAACTAGTTTTGCTTGGTATTTTATTTGAAATTATCTATCTTATTTTTAGAGCATCGTAGTTGTTATTAGCAGCGATCCGATCCATTAAATTAATAAGTATAGTTAGTATGTAAATACAGATCCAGATTTACGAGTGGGTGAAGAGGGTACATCTGATTGGGGAGCCAGCAATGACGATAGTGCCAGGGACAACATTGTGGATGTTCGTTTAGACACGGGTCCAGAGACAGCCATAGATGTAAGGAGGTGTGGGGGGGCAACATCTTTAACAAATCGCTGTATGTAATACCGGTAGTGTACACAAAGATTTATAGGCAAGAAAGGCTACAGAAAATTTAGGGAAGGCCCGAACCACCTTCCTTTCCACTGTTTTCGGCTTGTTTTGACATAATTATTAAGATACGTAGTTTATAATAAGGAGAGTACATAATTCATGATTAAATTATCTGTAATAGGAGGACATCAAAACTAGGCAACAATAATCTTTCGTAATTCAGAAGAGAGTGAAGTCTGAAAGTAGTAAGGATTTCCCTAAGGTAACCAATAAGCGCCCCATATAAAATATGTTCATATTGGTAGGGATAGTATAAGAATTAACGAAATGGATGTCCGGGATTTCAGTCCCTTCACGATTTGAAATCCTCGTTCATTGGTATGTTTTCTTATAAAATTTCTGATTCTTTTCAACTAAATGAAAAACGAACTTGGGTTTCATCCTTACCAGTGCCGTAAGTTGTGGAGGCAGGAGGGTCACCGCCCCCGTTTAAGTTCCTTTCCATTCGAATGGGGCCCACTTCAAGGTAAAGCTTTATCACTCCATATGATACGATACGACCATGAATGTATAAATAAAGCATGGAATGTGTTCACCGCATCACCAATAAATATAAATAAATAAGTCTGTTAAATGAAACAAAAATGTGATCTGGGCTCATTTGAGTGAGAAGTCTTCTATTCGTTTCTATTCTTTTCTATTCGGGTTTCCAGAAATTACATATATTTCTTAAGGCTTTAAGTTGTGTCAAATATTGTCCCCTCAATGAACTCGTGAAGCATAGAATGGACCCAACATACCCTTTCCAAAAGGACTGAAAATAATTTACGGTGATGTTGCTGCCCCATTATCTGAAGAAAATATATATCCTTAAGATGAAGTATAAGTGTAATTTGGGCCCTACTTTTGTAGATCTGCCAACTGGGGCCCCTAGAAGTAATTAACATGTTAAATAAGGTTTCAAATTGCGTCAAATATGGGCCCCACAATTTAACTTGTAATAAATGTTGAATAAATGTAATAACTTGAAATAATGAATTTTGTTATGTCCCGAGAAAAACCGGGGTGCTACTTGTCACGAAAGAACATTAGTATGTAAACTACATGTATTTTTCTAAGGGGGGGGGGGAAATATTAATCCTTGCCTCCTCCAGGGAAGTTCCAATTTACGGCGCTGATCCTTATCTCCTTGCCGGAAGGAGTGAATTCGCAGACTGCATAGGGGAATGTTGAGGACCCCGCAGTTTATATTCTTGCCCAGATCCAAACATATTTGATACTCTGATATGAAAATATTAGGAAGACAACTTCTCCTTTTTGATGAAGGAACCAACAAACAAGCCGAAAGCCGAGTGATGTTCTGCATTGTTATCAAGTAAAAAGCAGAAAAAGGTGAGAAAGCGCCAAAGTAAGTACTTAGAGACACTGTAAATATTTAAAAACACTGCAGAATGTATTTTAAAACTACATTTTCCAGACAACTTTAACTTTCGTTGACATTAATAATTTGGGAATTAATGGAATTTCGTTTGAGACTTTTGGGAAGAAAAAGAAACTGAAAGAAAGACAGCAAAAGGCTAGTGAAAACTAGAAATTTTGATCAATATTGCAAAGACCAAAGTATACTTTGATTAGCGATGATCACAGGGGGGCGAGGCAGTGGGAAGCTGAAGGCTTCTTCAGGGCTCACGTTTATGAAATACACTATTAATTGAGATATTGATCGAGAAAAGTGCACTACTATATAACTTTTCATATAAAGTTCGTTCAAAAGTAATGTCCTGGATTGCTATGCCAAATATTAGGTAGAGGAAAGCCGGCCCCCTTTGCCCCCGCCGTGCGCACGCCTATGCTACCAAGTGCTATTAATTCATAATAGGAATGGTAGGGAAAAGTGTTGTACTTTGAGCATAGCCGGGTTTGGTATCTTGGAACAGTTTTATGCAAATTTCCATTTCACAAGTAGCATTTTCAGTACGAGGCCTATAGCATCTTGTAAAATTAAACAAATACGAGATTATATGAAGTAAAAGATGGTTTAATAGACCAGCCATTGACACAGATGCAATTAAAAATGTAATTAAATCAGATTGCCTTGCCTGGTAAAAGTGCTTCACCCCATAAAACATGTATCCTTCGATCGAAACAAATTTTCTGTCACGTTTTATAGCAGCTTCTGTAGCAGACCTCAACAGGGCTTTCATATAAGTGTAAATATTGGCCTGGACTTTCGAATTTGTCCGCTACATCAGCCTCCCCGAAGGAAATGCAACCTTCCCCGAGACAAGTGTTATCGCAAAGAAGAAAGATAGGAAGACAGGTTTTTAAAAGTAGAGTAACTACAGACACACCCGAAAAAGAATTTAAGAAACGTAACGAGCATAGGACACGAAGAAAGCATAACCAGAACGAAATAAATAAACGTATACCTAGGCGTTCATTAGGTCTATTGATTATTGCTTGAGTGCTTAGAAATACTTACATCATGTATTTAGTTATTTTGTAAGTTGTTTCGTAATAATATGAAAATCGTTGTTTCATAAAAATACGAAAAACCGGGGGAAAATATGATGTTACTATAGAGAGTTACTTAAACATGCTTTATTTTTATGGATATGTTTCATGTATACATAAACATACAAGGGTTACTGAAGTATCAAAATCTTGTATAGACCATATGTTTATAAAACTTAACCGATTAAAGACATTACTTCAGCTATAATGCGAACAAATATCACTGACCACTATTTAACTATTTTAAATGTTTCCTTGGTAGTAGAATAAAATGCTATTAAGCAAAATTGTAAAACCTTTGTGAATTACGTCATGTTAAGAAAAGAATTAGAGCAAGTAAACTGGAATGGTGTTATAAATAGTCAATGTGTAAATAGAGCAACAAATAAATTTATTAAAATTATGCAAAATGATATTAATAACGTAACACAGGTTCTCAAATGTTAGTAGTAAATTTAGGGAACTTAAAAGCCATGGATCACAAAAGGATTTATAACTTCCATACGTGCAAGAGATAGATTAAGTTGCTAAGTATTAAGGCAGAAAAATAATACAGATTTAAAGGAATATAATAAGAGTTACCGCAATAAATTAACCAGTTTGATAAAAGAGGTCAAAACAGAATATTATAGGAGGCATATTTTGGACTGTAAGAATAATACACGCAAATTGTGGAACGTTATTGGAGATATTACGGACGACAATAATAAAGTCGATATAGAAGTAAAAGAACTTATTACAAATGAAGGATTGTTAACAGTTAACGAAAATTCTCAACTAATTGCAAATATTTTGAACAAACATTTTATTAACGTTGGAGAAAAATTAGTTAATGATCTCGGAATCACTACTAAGAGTACGATAACAATCATATCAGTGAAAAATCCAAACAAACTGTTTTTAAACCTATTACTAGACATGAAATTGAGTATTTTATAAATAATATAAAGCCTAATACCTTCTTTGGTATTGATAAAATCACCGCAGATGTATTAAAGTGTGCAAAAGACTTCGTTGTTGAACCATTATGTCATATATTCAATTTGATTTTAGAAATAGGTGCATTTCCTAATGCTTTTAAATGTGCAGAAGTAAAACCTATATATAAGACAGGTTGAAAAGCTGATGTCAATAACTATAGGCCAATTCCCTTGTTAAGTAACTGTTGTAAACTCTTTAAGAAATGCATTAAAAAGGTTGGTTGCATTTCTACACGAAATTAAGTATTTTTCAACTAATCAATATGGGTTCAGAACGGGAATGAGCACATCAGATTCTGTACTTAAACTAACTGAAACAATTTGTAGAAGTTTAGACGTAATTGGAAAAGTAATTTAAAAAATCTTAGATTTGGCCAAAGCTCTTGATACAATATCTCATAAAATTCTATTGCAGAAGCTTGTAAATTGTGGAGTAAGAGGTGTATCATTGAAATGGTTTCAGAGTTACTTACAAAACAGACAACAAACTGTTAAAATTGGTGAAATCATGAGTAACTTCATGCATGTTAAATTAGGATTACCTCAGGGAATAGTATTAGGCCCCATTTTATTTCTTATATACATGAATGATTTGTGTAATTTGCAAGTAAGAGGACACATACAATCGTTTGCTGATGATAATACCTTAACTGTTACTGGGAAAACATGACTAGAAACATTTGAAACTTCAGAAACTGAACTAAAAGTAACTTCTTGGTTAAATGTTCACTTACTCATTCTAAATACACGTAAAACCAAATATATAATTTTCTCGCATACGCTTTCTGGACAACCTATGAATAAAGAACTAATACTTCATAATTGGAGTGTGAAAGAAAACTGTCTTTGTATACCTCTCATTGGAGAAGAAAGTGTTAATTATTTAGAAGTTTTAATTGACAATCATCTAAAATGGAATTTACATACGTAAATATTGCGTTTGAGTAATACAAATTCTTGATAACAAATCATTCCGTATGATGTACTTTGCTTTTACACAGAATTTATTAGAATATTGTATACTAAGTTGGGGTGCTACATACACGTCTCACATAAAAACTCTGTAACAAAACAACAGAACAATATTTAAGACTATGTTTGAATAGAAAATTGTGATGTTAAAAAATTATATAATGATTTTGATGTATTGCCAATCAATAAATTATATTTAAAAATCTATTGATGTATTTTAGAACAAAAAAAACTGAACAAGTTATGTCATGAGTATGAACCAGAAGTGTTACAAATGAGAATACTGAAACAATCAGAACTAAAAGAACATCAACACAACACCAAACTTACTATCTTGTACCAAAAGTTTACAACGAAACACCTATGTATATTAGAAAAGAAAAACAAACAAACCGGTTTAAAAAACTTGTTTAATGTTGGTTAAAAATTCTAAATGATAATGATATAGAAGAAATATTATGTAAATAATTTGTTATGTGTGGGTAACCAGACAACAGCAAACTAATCGTAATTCGAGAAGACTCACCCACAGCTGAAGCTTCTGTGAGTCAAAATGCTATGTAAACTTGTCATCTACAAAGTTAAATAAATTTCAAATAAGGTATAACATAACATACTTTTTCACTTCACAAAGAGAGAAATTAATTTTTCAAAATATTTGTATGAAAGTTATTATGTTAATTTACTATATTATATGTTCCTGTTTCAATGTACGAGAGGTTGTGTTCCAAGCTACATTAGACTTTGTACCATGGAACACTTTGCAGGATTTTGAAAGGAATAAAAGTACGGTACCGTAAACGAAAGAAAGCAGAAGCCAAAATTACTGAAACAGTTTCATTCAAAAAACATCAAAGTTTAAGAGCACAGACATAGAATTGAAAACATAAACGTTCCAAAATTATAATTTGGAAAATTAGTAATTTGGTTTCATGGTACAGCAGTTCCTTTACAATCATAGCGACAGTATATTCGCCTTACATCGCTGTGAACATATATAGAGTGGCTCATAGGTGTGAGAAACCCATAGCAAATAAAGATAATTTTAAAAATATTTTACAGTTGATAAAACCAATCAAAACTTGAGATTAAATAAATACACGGTAATGTAAATTTAACCATATCATTTAAATGGTCTTTCCGGAAATTGAAGACCAGTATGACGTCCCACATCTTCACCTTTGTAAATTTAGAAACTTCAAGTCAAATGAAAGATGGAGTATTTAAAAGTGGCCACCACGTTGGGGACATGCTCTAACAGATTATCAATACCTCCTATATCATGTGTACTGGCATTGGAGTGCCGTTTATTCATTAGGTTTTGTTTTACATTGATATTTTTACACTGATGGACCATCTTTCTTGACATTTACACCTGTATTTTAGCTGCATCCTATACAAATGGGATACCTACAATACCCGTACAGGCTCTTCTTGCTCTAAGGGTTATCCGTAAGGATCACTAATTCCCAGATCCAGAGGAATCAGTCCAGAAGGTTTCTTTGTTAAAGACCAAAATAGTATTTCCCAAAGCATCAATTTAGTTGAATTATGTGAAGTCTTGATCCTTTTTCTTATCGCATTTTATTTCTTCTACTGATATTGTTTTTATTGGAAGTTCAGTAATTTCGGTGATTAAGAAAGCGGTATTTCCACCAACAAATTAAGTACTAAGAAAACATAATTTGTAGGATAACTGAAGAGAAAAGAAGGTTATATTTATTGTTCAACTCTATATGATAGAACGTGTTTGCTGTATAGCACGATTAGGTAGAATGCAATTGGGATAAAGATGTTGCAGTTATGCCAATAGGCATTATTCATAAAGACAGGAAAAAAAACATGGAGTTATAAAACCTTCACTATTTGTTTTATATTTTCTGATATTGTTTAAAACTATACGTTAGGTTATTGTTGAAATGAAGATACTAAGTGGACCAGTAGGTTGCGATAAATGTTGATGGCTTTTGTGTAGCAACCTTATTGAAAGTTACAACTATCTTCACTTGTGTACTAATTATATGTATGAACTAGAGATGTACTAATTGTATTATGCTAACGTATTAAATATGGTATATTAAAGATAGTAGAACCAACAACAACAGTTGTGGTTTATGTGTTCACTCTCGTCATTGATGCTTGTTATAGTACAGGAATTCCTACAGCTCCTATTTATCAGTGAAGACTTCGGAATATAGATTTAGTTGATTCAACGATTAGGTTTGATCTATGGTTAGTTTCATCAAGTCTTCGTTCGGCCCATTAAAATCAAATAAATATATAAAAGCTTAAATAGCATACCATGGACATATCTTGTTGAATTAACGGGAAGAGAACGTTTTTACTATAGAAAAAAGAAAGAGTGCACACGAACATCAGGTAGCATATGGTACCGAGATCTTAGAAACGATTGTGAGAGTAATGCACAAAGTAAGGCTAGCGTTCATTTTTTCCAGTTCTTTTTTAAATATATACAAGTTTGCCGTAAGTTTTGAAGCGTAAAATTTGTTTGTCTGTTAGTAATTAAATCAGAAGATATTTCGGTCAGTAAACTCGGATAGTTTGTTGACCAATGCCAAATACAGTGCTGGACAGCAACAAACCTCGTGACGTACGCGATGAGAGTTGACTAGTGGCTTCATGATGAGTTTGTTCCACTTTTCGTTCAAGAGATGATTTTTTCCTGCTGCCATTTTCTGCTACTGACAGCATCGTGCATGCCCACGTAACCAACACGAGAAGGCAGATAGATCGCTGTGTTCATTGGGGCGTTCAGACCAACACCGCTGCCATTGATCAGAACTCGTCCCCCAAACCATGATGTGTTTGCAACCAGAAACACGTTTTCCAGACATCAATCCAAATAGAGACAGCAACTGCACCAAGAATTGGTTTCGTTCGGTCGCTTTGAATAAAATACAATCTATTGTTATCCACAGCATTCAAAGCTATCAATATCAATCACTCAACAATAATCATATCTAGAGTGTTTTGATGAGATTGAACGTCAAGTGGTTGTTGTCAATACAACGAATTTGCATTGCTTGATTGTTTCACAATGGCGTAGTGATATCTTCAATATTCATATTATGCATTAGTATAGAAAGTGTGCGATACTCAGTGTTTTTTACTGCAAGGTCCGTTTGGCTTTGATACCTTTTTAAATACTATCTTCACTTCAGCTCACATGGTCACATTATAGAGACATCATCACATTTCTTGTCACATATAATTTACCTTTGGACAGATAACATATTATTAATACAGGCCCACTGAAATATATAACATACTATATTATATTACATATAGGATGTACCCAAAATCATGGCGCAAACTTCAGAGGGTGGTTATTTACTTCAAAACTGGGAAAAAGTTCCTTTGTAAAATCTCCCAAATCTGATTGGTTTCGGAGCTACAGGCGTTTAAAGTCAGGGCGGCATCGTCACAAATAACGTCATAGCTTGATACATGATGACGTTAGCGGTGTCGGATTAGAAAATAACACTCGAAGTAGTACAAGATACATCTATTAAAGCTATGTTTTTTATGATGGAGTGCCGCATAAAGAGGTTTCGCAACCTAAGAATTTCATTTTCAAGAAATGAAATGTATAAATAGGGCAAACATAAAATTTTCCTCTATGCTGCATTCGCCAATCATAAACATAACTTAAATAGATGTATTGGGTACTACTTCGAGTGTTATTTCCTAGTCCGACCCTGCTTACACCATTACTTGTCAATATATGACGTCATTGATGATGATACCGCCATGACTTTGAGCTCTTGTTTCTCCGAAACTAATCAGATTTCAGAATTTCTTCAAAGGAACTTCTTTCTTGGTTTGATGTAAATGATCACCTCCCAAAGCTGCGCCATTTTTTCAAGGACACCCTGTATAGGATGCTCAGCTGTATACAGGGTGTTTCAGAACAAAGTACGTTGCTTTTGGGAGGTGACTCCTGGCATAAAAAAAGTAAACATGTTCCTATGAACATGAGTCGAATTCCGCTTCGTTATCGAGATACAGTACTTACCGCTTGGAGCCCCAAAACGGCGTCTTACAATGGTAAATATAATGAATAGTTCACTATAAATTTTAAATGATGCACTAAAATAAAATATAGTTTTCGGAATGTGATTTGAATCAATACAGTGGATATTAGGAGTTAAAAAGTTACGCTATCGGGTGGTCAATGTTGCTAACCTGGTATGTCATTCATTTTTTTAAACCGGAATACGTCAGTTTATTGGATATATAGCATCCGCTAGTGATGGAAAACATAATATTAGTATCACATAACGCAGTGTAGTAAATTGTGGAAGTTTGTCCCTTTCTTTGAAGAAACGTTTCAACTTTTCATGCTGAAGTCTGAACGTTTGAAACTTTTCACAACAATCGCAGTTTGCAACACTGTATTCTGGGCTTCATGTATTACCTTTTCAATTACTAGATGATACCATACAGTAAATAAACTGAAGTAGTCCCATTTGAAAAAATAAACGTTATACTAAGTTGACAACACTGATAGCATGGTGACATTGAGTTTTCACCTCTAATATCCACCAACTTGTTAGAAAGAAATATCCGCCAAAAAAACTTTTCATTCAATGCGTCGTTTCTGATTTATGGATAATTATTCATTTTCTTCCCATTGCTATTCGTCGACTTGTTATAAGTTAGAAGTGCTGTGCCTCCGGAACGAAGCGGAATTTCATCCATGTTCATAGGAACTTGAACATCGTTTAGCCGTGAGGTCTAAGGCTTTAGACCAACGACTCGAAGGTCCCGAGTTCAAGTCCCGGCAAGAACATGGGTGTTTGTGAATTTAAATTAATCTGTAAATGGTCGAATCATGACGGGCCGAAGTCCAAAGTTACTAGGCTGGCCCATGTAAAACAAAGTTTATCTTTATCATAGGAACATGTCAGGAATCACCACTTTGTACTGAAACAACCTGTATAGTAGTAAACAATCAAAGTATCGATTCGGATGTTACATCCAAAACATTTAAACTATTTTTAACCCCATTTTAACTTTCCATAGAAAAATAACTTTACGATTCCTTTTATGTCATGGCAATACTCATATTTATTTCCTTTTCACACTCCAAACAGCACAGGACGTCCAATGAACGTCAATATCATGTACTAGTATGTCCACTTTATGTCCAGAAATATGGACTTATAGAAAATGGAAATCCAGAAGAACTTTTTGGTATGAATTTCTCAGTGGCTTGTTGGAAGGTGGTGTTTATGTTGTCTAATATGCTATAGAATTCATCTTTAGTAGCTGGTGATGCTTCAGGGTTAATATTAGCATGTATATAGTCTCGGTAACCGGTCCAGTTTGCTTTGTTATATCTGAGAGTTTGACGTGGAGTAGAATTTGGGTTTGGAATTGGTCTGCGTTGACAGTGAAGTGTAAGTTTAATGGGAGCATGGTCACTTCCGAGAAGATCAAGGACTTCTATGGTGCAGCGATGTGTCAAGTTGGTAGAGGTAATTACGACGTCTGGCGTTGTGTTCGAGATAGGTCTTGTGGGTGTTGGAAGTTTATGGATAGTACCTGTTCTCTGAAATTCGATAAAGTTTGAAAAGTTAGTTTTCTCTCTGTCAGTGCGGCTCTGTATGTTTATATCGGCCATAATAATGTAGGTTCTAAAATTATTGGATATGTATGTGAGAAAGTCATTTGGAAGAGGATGGCCAGGTCGTTCGTAAATGGTGGCTAGTGTTACAAACTTTTGGTTGAAATACGTTGTTGTTATGAGATATTCCGGTATGTTTGGTGTTTGGATGTGATGTTGTCGGTATGCTATGTATGATGCAAATCCTATAGCTGTACCTGCGTTGGCTCGAAGTGCGGGAAGTTGGCTATCGTGTCTTAACATGGTGTAGCTGGAGATTTTGCATACGATTTTTGATGTTAAGTTTGTTTCATTTAGTAGGAATGCGTTTATGTTTTCTTCCAATAGTAGTTGCTCAAATAATGGTTTGTTTTTTGGTAGTGACCTGATATTTAGAAACAGAAATTTTATATCCATAATTACTAGCAAATTCACAAGGAGTGTGAACAGTATATACTTTTGTTTCAAGTGCATGTGCGGTAAAATATACATAAGGGCCTGAATAAGTTACATTGAAGTTAACGTTTAAGATGGTTTTGGCCGCGTGCTGGATCTGTTGAAGTACGAAAGGTCTTTGAAACGGGTGAATGTTTTGCAGAGTGACTGTGATAAAAGTTAACATTTTGTCTATGGTGATTGGTTGGTAGATAGAAGTTATTGATGGAATTGGTTGAGGTTGAGGTTCTGCTGTGTGGGTGGGTACTATAAGTTCAGGTATTGAGGGTTCTGGAGCAGGACGAGCTTTGCATCTGTAGCTGAAGGTAGGATGAGTTTCACTGCATGTTGTGTATTTAGGAGGCTGCTGTAAGTTTGTACATGATTTGGTGTTATGTGGACCTGAACAAAAATCACATTTAGCGTTATTAGTGCATTTAGAAGTCGGATGGGAGTTATACTGTTGGCAACGTTCACAGAGCGAAGAGGTATTGGCGGCGGAGAGAGCGAGGGCTCAACACGATACCGTCTTCTTTATATGTATGCTCCTTTGGATAAGAGATCGTCTATTGTTTCCGGATGGTTAGTGAGAACCCTAATCATGTATGTAGCCCCCCCCCCTTTGTTTTCTTGATTCTAATGCATTTCACTATTGAGTATCCTTCCGCTTTCAATTCAGTTTCTACTTCTTCATCTGAATATGTAATATCGACTCCGCGTATGACAACTGATAATGTTGGTTGCTTGCGTGGTGGTGGAGGTTGCTTATTGGATTTTTGTTCTAAGCGAGTCATGGTAGCGCTTTTCCCAAAGATTTCATAGTTGTGTTTATTACGTATTGTTGAAGATAAGTTAGAGTCTAGAGATTGAATGATGATTCCGTTTTTGGTAGGTATGATCCGGTTAATGAAGTCTCTGTTGAAGTATTTGGTGAGTTGCTGTAGAAGAAGTTTCGGATTTTGAAATCTCGGATCATGCTGAGTGAGAAGAAAAGAGTAGAATTTTGTGGCTTTAGCTGTCAGATCTGGAAATTGGTCCCTGCTATTGATATCCATTGCATTATCGGATGCAGAGTTACTTAGAGTATGCGATTTCTTAGCCGGTGGTGATTGCGGTGTTTCTCTTCCTGATCTATTGGGTGGTGAACGTGATCGTGATGTCTTGTCCAAGTTGCGATGTTGACGACGTGTTTCTTCTAAAGATGAATACGGTGGAGGTCCTGTTACTACTGGTGGAAGTCTATGTTGTAATCTATGTTCTGGTTCTGTCATGATAGTGATAAGTCTTTTTGCTGTGATGAAGATAAACAGGGTCGTAGCCCAATACAAATAAAGACGCAATCACTTGTTAGTAACACCCTATCACTAAACAACGACGATGATAATGATGATCAGTCTCTGTGCAATGACTGCTTGAAAAACTTGTTCTAACTTCCACCCTCCGACACTGAGGAATGCCGTCTATCCCAAAGTGACCGTACGCCTGTATATCTCGCTCGTGCGTATACTACACAGGCTAACTAACCACAGTTGGTCTCGGTAGTAGTTATGGTTCGAAATTCCCGCCATGACCCTTTTACATTTCAGGTTTTTACAAATTACTCGTGTAACTAATCCTTTGTAATATACAACAACTTGTATATATTTGTTTTCAAACCTTTAACAAGATATCATTCGCTCTTTTTTAATCACTTGCCAATAATAACAATAATAAAACAATTTCCTCTCTTATAAAAAGTTGCTAACTTCGAAAAAATGTTCACAATAATAGAGACATCTATTGTTCACCTTGTGAAACTCGAAAATACTTCTTGTAATAATTTAGCTTTTAAATATAAACATATTTTGTCAAACTTCATTTAAAATAATAGTAAATATAAAAAACTGTTTAAAATTAATAATTTACTTCAATCCATATTCCTAAACATATTAAAGCTCACTTAACCTTCTTGATCATGCATAGGGTCATATCACACGGTCGAATTACTTTGCAGGCATTATCAGCATCAGGATACGAATATATGTACGAAGTCTTATCAAAAATTCCTGTTCGAACCCAAATATTTCCGTTGTAAGATGGCAACTCTACGTGCCTTATTACGCTGGACAGATCCTACCTGAAACGTACTTTCACAAACTATTATCAAAATAAGTCAAATTCGGAATAATTATAGCAAGCAAAACTAAGTTAAAATAACGAAAGGTTTTCTAGGTATGATCGAAAACTATCCTGAACTAAATCAAATGTAGGCCTTATTACGAACGGCTCAATGCTTTAATATTATCAGTTCAATACGTAAATTCTTCAACAAATTTATAACGGTCTCAATCTCTAAGTCAAATTTTATTTGCGTACCATATACTGGATATTTACAACATTCGCTGATATATCGCAGGTTCGGAGTTCGAATCCCAGAAAGAAGAACGCAAGACTGACAGAAAACAGCAATCTTCAAGTCCTGTTTGACTACATATAGCAAATTAACACTGACAGACTTAAGATCCAATTCAAAAGAGTTCTTGAAATTACATGAGTTTACCTGGTTCCAATTTAACACAAGCAAGGCTTTAGAAACTGCTATTTTAATAAAACTACATGCAAAACTAAATACTAGCACTAGAAAAAGAAAAACATTTGGATCTTACTATAATCGTTCACTCTGATCTGCAACTTTATACACATGACCAAATGTCGAAATTCAGAATTTCAGTATTAAATGAAATCCATCCACAGACAATATATGCAAATTAAGAATCACATCAAAAATCACATTCAAGTAACAATAAATTACTTATTTAGTAGTACAAGATCGATTATGTACAAATGTCTATTCCATTATCGATTTAGAATCTGGAGCTACAAAATCTGGTTGCCATTTCATGTACGATATAGTTATAAATCACGAGGCCGAACATTCGCGCCACCACGCATAATTACTGAAAACATCACTAGCGGGAATACATTTTGCACTACCGTGAGTTATTGCACATAATAATTCCAACTTTGCACATTTTATCTACCGTTATTTATTTTAACAGGCAAACACAGAATTTTAAATAGTGTTAATAACGAAAATAATGAAACTTATTACAGACGTAGTGGATATTACATTTGTGTAATTTAAAATGTATTCATTGTGCGTTTTGTAGTTATGCGTCACGCGAATGACCACAATCATATTGTCGTGTGAGTATGGTAACTGGTTCGAATTCCGCCAGGTCAATTTAACGAAATGTTTCGGAACACTCTTTACCAACAACTGTAGGACCCGTTCTTAAAAGCTTACCAGCTCATTTAGGACATTTAGGAATAATAAATCAATTAATCAATCGTGGAGTGGTATGTTATATCACTACAATTAGGAACAAGAAATACACATATATATTACTTTTCCTATCCTTATAAGCTCTAGTACTTTTCAACAACAAGCAGGCCGAAGTAGTTATGTGGTCTGGGGCGTTAGACTAATGTCTCCAAGGTCGTGGGTTTGTATCCTGCGTTGGGCATGAATGTTTGTGGATTTCCACAAACATTGCACTCGTATAATCAAGACGACCCGAAGACAAATGTTACTAAAATGACATATACAAAACAAAATCTATTTCAAAGTTTCAACTTTTCAATTACAAGGTACCGAGATCGAAGTTAAAAAAGGTTGCGTGGCAGCAACCAATAAAAGGCACTTCACTTGCGTCTCAGAATGAAACAATATTGAGTTGTAGCGTCTCCACTCACATCAAAGTAGCCTACTGTTCCACTCTTCTGTGAAGGAGGGTCCTAGTTGGTCAGGACGTTCACTTTTACTGTGCATGTTCGTGGATGCAGTCCCGCGCTCGAGTCCATTGACTGTAGTGATTTCGAAGACCAGTTTGCTAAGAATTGTAGATCCAGTCATCACCTGTTTATTTAGGATGTTAATAGGTTGCAACCTATTCTCCCTCAAGTGATATCTAATAGCTATTGGATACCCATTTTCACCAGCAATTGGATTGTTTGAATAGATATTAACGTTCTAACCAAGCTGTCGAGCTTCTAAGGACTAATATTACAGTTTTGGGTAAAACGGATACCAAGCACTGCAGTCAATGAATTTTCACAAGTTTGGAACCCGTGATCACGCCCAAAAAAAGCGAGTATGCACCTCTCGACTAACCGGGATCCTTCAATCAGCGAAGAGGGTAGCGGTGGACTTCTGCGATGTGAATGGAGACCCTACGACTTAATACTGTATAATTCCAGGATTAAAGTAAAGGAGAAGCGACTCGTATTGATTGTATGATAAAACATAAACTTTCTATATGCTTCGCGACTCACCTTTGGAACTTTACAATTGAAAAGGGTAGCTAGTTTCTTGTGTACGTCCTTTCTATAGGACGTAGATTCTTCCAGCGACATTTCAAAGTAGGTTTTGATATGAACTCACTAACGGTTACCTTATTATTGTTTAAATGATCTGATGAAATACCGGTACAGACGTAAGAACAGCGCAGATGTCATTGTGATATTCTTCTCGCCGTTACAAAAATTTAACCATGCATGCACGAATACAGGATACAAAGCAAGGCTGCCGCTGATCTACATACAAAAACATGTTTACTTAATTATTTGGAGAAGAGAAGGAAAGTGGCAGCCATGTTTCAACTCATGGTTCCATTCGGACCTTGGCTTCTGATTAATAAAACATAGAGAAAGCTCAATTAAACTGCAGAATAGTTGACACGAGTATACTTCGAATCCTGCTGCTTTCCCAGGGTATAAGTTCAGTACCGACATTCACTAATTTTTCCATTGTTTTTCCTCAGTCACACAAAGCAAATGCTGGGATGGTATCTACAAAATAGACTCTGGCCGACCACCTTCCAACAACATGTTCCCACCCTATCCCGGCCTCAGCCTGAGAAACCTGAATGTCATAAATGGATTCGAATTCGATCTTTACTACTTGATAACGTAGCTGGCTTTTCACCAAACAAATATTGCTCCCTTCCCTTTGGTATCATCATATTCATTAGTGAACACGGACATTTGTATTGAGCTAAGAGTGTATCCTTCCCGTCTATAGAAAACACATTTTCGAATACATTTTAGTTAACACTCACTTTTTCATGGGAACTGAGAAAGAACTTGGACTTTTTTCTCGTTTCAACTTTTATTTTAGCGGTTAGGTACATGTTAATATGGCGTAGGGCGGTAGGGTCTATAAGTATGGATGTGGAAATTAAAAGGTCCCTAGGTGAACTACACATAAAGAACAACACATATATTTCCCCATGTCCTGGTTCGGATGTTATGCATTTAAACACCTCTGTGAAAGTAAAGGGGGCTATGCCACCGGTTAGAAGTGACCATAGAGCTCGCCATTGTAAACTAATGCATGTCATCAAACACCTTCGTTCTCTCCACCCTTTTGGTCTCAGAGGGTTGTGGGGGAACATAGAAAACACATGATGTGCCATCCAGTAAACGTCACGGTATGTGACGTAATAGCTCTCATGTGCTACCCTCTACTGGAACTACAGTGGATTTCGTATGACTAAAATGTCACCACAAAATTACGATGAAGTGCATCTCCGGAGTTGCTCATTGCGCCACCACTTCCACAGCAGCGTGAGCAAAGATATGATGATCTATAACCTGATGCGTTTGATGCAGATAACGCAATAAAACCACATTTAGATGCGTCGGTATTACTCAGATTTATGTTTCGGATGCAGTGCTTTGCTTTTCGCTCGTGAAGCTAGGAAAGAAATAATGCATCGTAAATTTTCACATTTCATTCGCACACACCGAATTTCATTAACGAAAGCTCATCTTCAACATTTGGTTATTTCAGTACTGGAGCTATTTATGTTGTTGCCCTGTAAATTTCTCACTTGCTCAGATTTCTCACCACAAATGCTCTAAACTACAGCAAGCGTAGAATGTGTGTGAGAGGTCGAAAGTACATTTTATGTTAACACCTGAGAAAGCAGTTCTCTAGAGTCAATTTCTCTTTTGTTTTGATTTGTAACTCATTAACCTAACGGTAGAGATTATGTACTTATTACTGGCGATTTTATTACACTTAACCTCGCAACGTGAAGTACAATTTAGACATCACATAAAGCAAGCGACATACCGCATAGCCTAAAGAAGATAATACACAACTTAGAGTGAAAGCAAGGTTCCTTAAAGATTATGCGTATATCTGACATCATATAAAATGATTAAAACTTAATCGTAATTAATACCAAAACTAGTGGACAATTAAGCTAGCTTTTTCCTCAATAGTAAGTTCTTAAAAGAAATTTGATAGTATACTGAAAATAATTTTAGTCACTTTTCTGGGTGAAAAAACAGTGGCTACATGAAAAATAAAAACAGTAGCTTAAACTCACAGGAAAGTATAGTAGAATTTTTATTCACGAAGTGACGTACATTTTCATCTTGCGAAAGAATAGCTTACTATTTTGTTTCATCAAGATGAGCGAATTCTAAGCTGAAGTATTCCTCAGGTTTAAGCAAAGCCAGAGGAAATACTATCAATATACAAAGGTGCAGCACAATTCCACGAATACAGTTCTTGGAGATATTCTACGGGTGAAAATAAGTAAAATGTGATAATAGGCATAATTAATTGGCCTTGAAACTGGAATTTTAAAATTTTTGTATCAATAGTTTGATTAAACGCAAGGCGATAAAAAAGTCAAATTTCGGCTTGAAACGTTGCTAATTTCGTTTCATTCATTAACTTTAAGAATATCCCTCAAACAGTACACTTAATTTGGAAAATTGAACAAATTTCTATATTTCGCTAATCATACTTCAACTATAAAATCTAGAGCCATAGAATATAATGGTTAATATTATTTCGCACCCTTAAATCGTATTTGCCTCATTTTGTTTACAGATTTTGTTAATATTCATTATTCTCATTTATTGTATGGCCATTTGCCTGTTTCCTATGGAACCTTTCACAGACACTATAATTTGACGTATTACTTGTAAGCAATTTCTAATAACGATGTAGCGTAAATGTACCAGTAGTCGCCACTTGCACAGAAAATTTATGAAAAAGGAACAACAAGACGTAGAAAGCTGATAAAATGACCCACTGCTTTCCGCAATTATTAATACGGTAGATGACACCAAATTACGTCTGTAGTACCAAGGCACGATGGCACGAGACAGTTGAGCAGGTAAAAAGCAAAACCTCCCACGTCATTTTTTTATATAAAAATGTTTTGTTCGTTTTAGAACCTGAATAAAAAGCTACATTGAATATTAAAATGTGATTTTTTTTATAAACATACTTACTCCATCGTAAAACGTACAGTACTTCCTTGATAAAATTACTTAGCATTATTCGCTACATTAAGGTCTTAAATAGAAACTTATTTGTCAAAAAATGGACATGTGAGGTTTTACTTGTGACCACCTCAGTTGAGACAAAAACATCAATGTGTCGTGTGACGACGGATGGGAGTGGTAGTTGTAGTGTATTTGATTAAGCGGAACTTTAGTATGTTTTCTTTAAAACTGTTTGCAATAATGCTTTTTTAAAGGGTTCAACTCAAGTTATATGAACCGTAGAATACGCATGTAATGTGATGTCCTATATTTCCTGTTTTTTCGACGACTTTAAGTGGATGCCATCTACTCATAAGCCATTTTCCTGGTTGCACTAGTGTAAGCCACCCCTGCTGGCTACCAAGGCATATAATGATCATGGGCAGATCTAAGAGAGAGACCCTGGGGGGCAATTACTTTAAAAGCTATCGTTTACAATGAAATATTTAGTCATTCTGAAATGGCTGGGGGAGCAATGTCCACATGCCCCCCATAAACTGCCTATGATGGTGATTTCTGTTTGACTAGTGCTCGCCGCACCTGACAACTACTAGGGCATGTGATGATTCCTTGAATGCATTGATTATGTGTCAATAAATTGACTGATTTTTATTCGTAAACAATTTTTATATTTGCTTGATTCGCGTTAGACCACTAAGACTAATAGTCACCAGGGGCCCAATAATTACACATATGTACACATTTCAAGTTTAAAAAATGTGCAGAGATAAAATTATGTAATCTGTAATAAATCAAACACCCTGAATTCGAAAATGCGATCAGTTTGTTCATACCACCCTCAGAGTTTCTGCTATGATGATGATTGATCATTCACAAGATTAAATGTACTGGCAGATATAAACTGTATGGTGTGTATAAAGGCAAATTTCAAGTTTTATTGAAAGAAATACATGTTCACTCAATTACATAACATTAAACCTTTAAAACAAACCACGTAATAATTGCTATTATAGGTGTTTAGTAAGTTTACATACATACTTACATATAGGTTTGATGAAAACTGATTCACGGCAAAGACCGTTTATGAGAAACCGACAGTAATCACTCATCATGGACGGGTCCCATTTCCCTTTATAACGTTGTTCCATCTGCAAAATGTTTTGGTGAAAACGCCTTCTTCATCGCTCATATCACCTATGTTGTCAGGGGAGAAACTCAAATGGGATGTAGATAGTGAATCTTGAGCGACATTCTACACCCTTGTTCTTTGTATTTTTCAAGAAGGTTGTTTACCAGTATTTCATAGTTTTCGTCTCTTCGTTTACCAAGAAAAACATGCATAACGTCTTTGAAGGATCTCCATGCCTCCAGTTCACTTGCTCGTAATTTACTATCAAACATCGTCGGCAAGCAGTTCCCTTATCTGAGGCCCAATAAATACACCTTCTTTTAATTTAGCATCGCTCAAGCCTGGGAAAATTGATCGCAAATATTTGAAACCCTCACCCTCTGTGTCCATACTCTTCACAAAGTTCTTCACTAGTCCTAGTTTTATATGTAAAGGTGGAAGAAGTACATTTGTTGGGTCAACAAGTGGAACGCATTTTACGTTGTGTTACTCAGGAGTTAAGTCATCCCGTTTTGCCCATTCTTTAACAATATAGTGTTTCTGTGTTGCACGACTATCCCACAAGCACAAGAAACAGGGATATTTAGTGAAACCACTTTGTAAGCCAAGAAGAAGTCCTAAACTTTGAAGTCAGAACACATTTGCTACCTGTAGTCATTGTATTTAATAGCATCTAGAATATTGGACATATTGTTGTAAGTTTTCTTCATTGCTACAGCACATGCTACAGGTATAGAAGGAAGCGTGTTACCATTATGTAACAACACAACTTTCAAGCTAACATTAGAAGCGCCAATCTTCCGTTTTATGCGTAATATCCAATTTCGCAAATAACCCGTTTACATCATTACATGCACAAATACCAGTATCTGTAAATCTGAAATATGGTAACGATTCATTATTTGGGTTTCTAAATACCGCCACTTTCGTTTCTCTATCCAGAAAGTTCCATTGTTGCTGACGAGAAGCTAAAAGTTCTGCTTGCTGCTTAGATAAGTACAGATCACGAACGAGATCGTTTTGTGTTATCAAGTGAGGCCTGACGTCTTCCCTGGAACGTATGAATCATCAGACATTGATGCTTTCGTTTCATCGAGTAATGGTGGATCTTCACCACGAAACTCTTCCATTGCAGATGGTGGAACTGGAATAGGCAAATCTTTTCCATGTGGGATTGGTCGTAAAGCTGAATGTAGATTCGGGTATTGAATAACTTTCTTGTTTTTTGAAGCGAACCCTGTCACGTTTGTGTATCAGCAGAAATAACAATCATCTACATGATTACCTGGTTTTCGCCACACCATTGGTACACCGAAGGGCAAGTGACCTCCTTTACCCTTCATCCATTGAGTTAACCTTACGTCACATCTTTTACAGGTAGAGTGTGGTGCATATTTTGGATCCTGATCACTAAGAGGACAGCCGAAATAATATCTGTATGCAGTTCTGAGACCATCAGAAATTCGTCGTCTCTGCGATTTCGGTGTAAATTCACCACAAGTATAACAAAATAGGTCTGGCGAGTTTTTTTATGTTTTCTGATTCACCATCAAGAAGAGCACACGCGAAGTAAATTTTTTTAATATTTTTTTTAATAATTTTTTTTTAGAAGAGACCTAAAGTCTCTTTTGCTAGCCACCAGGTGGCAAGCACCCACTAGAGGGTTACGCCCTCTCTATAGGGAAGAGAAGTTTCGGTGAGGAGGATTCTTAGGATTGGAGGTAGTCTATGGGATGTAGGAAACTTTTATTTATCCTTTATTTAATTGTTATCATATAACTTGGACGTTATAAGCATTTGCTTATAACCATTTTGTTAGTTTACGTGAGCTGGGGTGAAGATGACTAATGAATGATGGGGATGAAGTGCAATTTCACGCCACAAACATTTAGACAGACAGATGAGGGTGAATCTTCTTGCTTAGGGGCGACTCTAAGCACAATGTGTGACAAAAATATGTGTTGATATGTGTTATCAACAATAATTTCTGATTTACGATTCACATGGATTCTCCGTCAGTTTGGCACTGCCGTGTTTAGATGTATGTAACTTAAACATTTAAAAGGGTATCACGGTATTGATCTAAATTGATTTAAATGTTATGTTACGTATAAATATCAAATATCCATTATCACAGCTGAAACTGTACTTTATAAGTCTTCATATGTAAATTTTCTACTTAGATAAATGGTCAATGATAGGTATAGATCGAATATACATTGTTTATGAACGATTTGATGGATATCTTTGAGCCTGATTCAACATTTAATATTACACCAGTCAAAATTGCACTTTCACGAGATATCCGCATTTGAAAGAGGATAGTGATACATCATACTTACCGGAGCTGAATGCAGATCTTTCACAGTGATCAAAAGAATATTGAGTAGTCTTCCGAAGATGTTGTGTGACAGTGTCGGGTCCAGGATTCTCATGAGTAGGGAGAGGGCGGAAGATATTTTCCCGCTAAGTGAAATTTTTAAAATAAATTTATCATGTTTCCCTTATGTTACTATGGTTTATCATGGAATATGACATCGGTATCCTAAAAAAATCAATATTTTTAGATAAATTTGATTTTGCCGGAAATAAATTGTTGAATAATATATATATATATATATATATTAAAACCGCAATGATGAAGTCAGCATGGCATTAGACATCATGGAAGCTTTTCTGTAGCGAACCGGATATTGGACCTATAAATTAGTAGAGAAAATGTAATATTATTTGATTTTGTTATGAAAATGCTCAAAGTACAGTTTATTATTTTATCAAATAATAAACTTTAATATGTCAAAGGTATTTCCTTCCGAAATTTGTTCCTAATTGTAATAAAAATATCTTTACCCAATCAAAATCCAGTTTAGTTTGAGTGGCGACTACTAGTGCATAAACCTGGGGAGCGTTCGTGCAGTCCGATTTTTAAGTGGAGACTACAAGTGCAATTCAAGATGTGCAATGGGTCTGAGCCCAGATGCCTAAAGGCCTTAAAATAAATCAACTCAAAATGTTCAAAATAGTTTATTTTTCTCCAAACCAGTAGTTCGAATCTTTCTCTATACGATCGTGTAGAGCTATATTCGATGTATCCTATGTATGTAGCAGGAGGTTCTAAATAAAATTACCAAACTCGGTACTCGCCCAAAGGCAAAAATGTTTCCTTAAGTTGGCGACTATTGGTACGGGTACGCAAATTTCGGATTTGTGTGGTAATGCGCAACCGAGGGCGGAGCTTATTTGAAGAAGCAGTAAGATGGCATTTTACAATACCAAACACACCATGTCGAGAAGAATATAAAATTCGTTGAATGTTTCTTTAAAGGAACCAAAAACGTTGTTCCCCAATAAAAGAATATATAAATTCGTCTATCAACTTTTCTAGTATGAATGTTGTAATCGTCCTTGTTTAGTTTGTAGTCGCATTGGAAATTTAACATGTTTCACAATAATACGTGAAACATTTTGAGAGTTCATTCCAGAAGTCTGAAAGCTTGCAGTTTGTAGAGAAGAGCCTCGTGCCAAACACGATCGAAAGCTTTTTCCAGGTCAAAAACCATTAAACAGGAGGGTTATGATGTGTTGTAATGGTTAATGATCATATTTGTAAGGCTGAGAAGTTGATCGTTTATACTGAATGATGGACGGAAACCAGCTTGATGGATGGGAAGAAGATTGTAATGATCTAGGTGAGTGTGGAGTCGTTTAACCAAGATTTTCTCTAGAGTTTTTCTGAAGGTAGATGTTAGTTGTATGGGGAGGTATGAGGAGACTTCATGCGGTGTTTTTTGAGGTTTGGGAAACATTAGTGTTTTAGATATTTTCCATTCGGGTGGGATATATCCATTGCGGAGGATGAAGGTAAATATTGTGGCGAGGAGATGGACTAACTTAATAGGAGCTTCCTTGAGATGGTGGTAGGTTATTTGGTCGATTCCAGGAGTGGTATTGCGTTTGCGGGCGATGGCTTGGATGATTTCATCGGTGGTGATAGGTGCAGTAAGTGGGTGTCCTGGAAGATGGTGATCTATGCTAGGTTGTAGATGAGGTGATGATAGATTAAGACGGTCTGAAGGATGTCGTTGGCATGGATTGAATTGGATTTGTGGAGTAAGGATGGTTTGTAGGTAATTAGCGAATGCGTTAGCTTCGTCTTCGTCAGAGTGAAGGGCGTGTTCTTCTTGGATGAGTGGGTAGGATGATTTACTGTATTTAGCGGTTAGTGAATTAAAGCGCTTCCAATACTTGGTAGGATGGTTGGTCTCAGCTAATGTGTTGCAAGTCTTTATCCATTGTCGAAGTTTATATGCCTTAATGTAGTTATTAACTGTACGTTGATATTGTCGGTGAAGACGGAGAGATTCAGGGTTGCCTGTACGTTGATAGTCGCGAAAAAGTGTTCGAGAACAGTTTATTAATGGTTAATATTGGGGAGGTAAGTTTGGACGACGAGGGTATGTGCTGCTAGTTGGGATGTGTTTTTTAGAAGCTCGATGAATTACATTATGGATGATGTCAAGAGCAGTGTAGAGTTCATGTTCAGTTGATGGAGGTGTTATGAGTTCAGTAGGAGTTTGTACAGAGTTTCTTTATCCATCCCAATCGGTTTTGTCGAAACGAAGTACGGTTCGTGGAGGTGGCTGTGATATATGATCGATACGTTGATGAGTTTGGATCGTTAGTTTTACTGGTACATGGTCACTGCCAAGAGGGTCTAAACCTTCTATGAGGCTGCGTGTGGCTAATGATGTGGAAGTGATGATGACGTCGGGAGTAGTATTAGAAATGGGTCGGGTGGGTTTTGGAATATGATGAATGGTCCCGGTTGTTTGTAATTCTATAAGATTTTGAAATTCTGTTTTTTCTCTAGCTGTGCGACTGTGAATGTTAACATCGGCCATGATGATATAGTGACGAAAGTTGTTGGAAATATATGTGAAAAACCTTGTCGGAATATGGTGGCCGGGCCTTATGTATATAGTCGCTAAGGTGATGCACTTTTGTAATAGATGATGGTGATAAGATGTTCTTGAAGGTTAGGAAGGTTGGCTTGGTGTTGTTTGTGGGCTATGAATGGAGGAAAAGCTATTGCTACTCCACCATTTGCTCGGAGGGCTGGTATGGTACTGTCACAACGTAAGAGGGTATATCCTGGTATTTTAAAGTTGTGTTTCGAGGTGAGATGGGTTTCATTAAGTATGAATGTATTTACGTGTTCTTCGAGAAGAAGTTGTCTGAAGAGAGGTTTATGGGAGGTGAGAAAGTGGATGTTTAGGAACAAGAACGTCAAAGCCGTAATAATCATGATCAAATGGTGAGATGTTGAGATTGGTTTACACTTCTGTCTCCAAAGCACTGCCATGAAAATGAACATACGGGTTGGAATAGGTTGCGTTGAAGTTGATATTTAAGGTTGATATGGCTGCGTACTGGATTTGTTGTAGGATGTGATGGCGTTGAAATGGATGGATATTTTGAAGTGTAACAGTGATGAAAGCAAGAACTTGATCAATAGTGATCGGTTGGTAGATTGAAGTGACTGGTCTGGTAGTTTGTGCTGGAGTTTCAGTTGTGCGGATCGGAACGATGAGTTCAGGTTTTGTAGGTTCAACAGTCGGTCGTGCTTTACATTTGTAACTAAAGGTGGGATATGCTTCACCACAGGTTGTGCATTTCGGAAGTCTTTGTAGGTTGGTGCATGATTTGGTGAGGTGAGACTGTGAACAGAAATCACACTTGATGTTATTGGTGCATTTAGAAGTAGGATGATCGTTGTACGTTTGACATTTTTCGCATCGAATCGGAAGTGGTGATGATGAATGTGCAATGCTTTTTATACATGAGAGCGCCATTTGATAATAGATCATCGATGGTTTCTTGATGATTTGTGAGGACACGCACCATGAAGATAGCCTCGCCGGTTCTGGTTTTGATACGAATGCATTTGATTATGGAATAGACTTCAAGTTTCAGTTCTGATTCTACTTCACTGCCGGTGACTGTTGTTCCCATCCTCTGATGACGACTGAAAGTGTAGGTTGGCGACGAGGTGGTGGTGGTTGCTTTGGTGGTTTGTTATTTAGACGAGTTAAGTTGGCTGATTTACTGAAGATTTCAAAACTGTGTCGGTTGCGTATTTTTGTGGCAATGTCTGGATCAATTGATTGAATAATCATGCCGTTTCTTGTCGGTATAATGCGAGTGATTATGTCTCTACTGAAATACTTATTGAGCTGTTGAAATAGAAGTTTTGGATTCCGGAATTTTTCGTCAAAGTTCGTCAAAAGAAAAGAATGTTCTGGAGAAAGTTCCGGAAATTGCTCATGATTGTTGATGTCCATCCTATGCTGTGTCTGATCCTGATTCACTGATCGTGTATGTCTTCTTTAACGGTGGTGATTGACGTCCTGAGTGGTCGGTGTGAGGTGAGCGTGACCGTGATGCTGCTTCAATGTTCCTTTGTTTTCTGTTGACTAATGCTGAATATGGTGGTGGTCCTGGTATCTGTGCTGGTAGTCGGTGCTGTAGATGTTGGTATTGATCCGCCATAATGAGGAAAATGAGGGCCAGAGGTCCCAGAAGCGTTAGTAGATATGTTGTGTACGTCACGATAAAACAACAGTTAAGATGATGATGGGTGATCAGTCTCTGTGCAATGACTGCAAAGTTGTCTCAAACTAACTTGCACCCTCCGACTCTGAGAATAGCCGTCGATCCCAATGTGATCGTACACCTGTTTGTCTCGCTCGTGCGTATTTCAACACAAGATCCTCGTAGACAGGTTAACTAACCACAGTTAGGCTAGGTTAAGTTATGTGCAGTGCTCTTAGCACCGTTACTACTACCCGGGCTGTAGGTTAACTATCTACACCCGTTAGGATCTTTATTTGGAACATTGTATGTAATTATAACTTTAATAGAAATCTTTGCTTTGGTAAAGCAACATTTATTATTGTTTAAAAGACTATATGTTGTTTTTCCAAAGAAATATTTAGTAGATGATACAGTTTATTAACTTTTGGTGAACGAAATTTGTTGCCATATGGCTTCCGGAGAAATATTGGGTGTTACGGGCAGTCACTCTTTTCAATTGCATGTTTTTCTGCTGAATGGAAAAATATACAAATGCAGATATGCTATTATATAAAAGATTGGTATTTAGTTTGCTTATTTGCCAAATATTTTGCGTAATTAACTATTGTTAAGCTCTACTATACGCACACATTAATTAATGCAATGATTTTTTATTATATTTTTTTTTCACTTGGCACATGAGGCGAATATACGCTATACGTTATATCGTGCACTAATTTCAGGGGGTAATTTACATCACCTTCTGGAGTATGGGGAAACATCTTCCGGCGTACTTTATTAACAAAACATTACACATCGTAGGAGAGTACAATTATTTGCTTGTACCTCTAGCCTAGAAAATTCCAAATATTGATATACAATTACCGGTCTCCAAGTCTAAGGCAAGGAGTCTTTAGGTCTAAAAAAGTTGACGCAGGTTTTCTAGTGATATCATATTTTTTGCACGCTCTGTCCGGTTGTGACACTACGTAGCCGACATTCAAGAAGAATAAAGTACAAGCTTTCAAAAGCCAGAATCGTCTTAAAGTCTAGACTTTTGTACACCAACGAATCAGAGTTGGAAGAGATCGCTACCATCTGGGCAAGACTTCCTTGTGGAATTATATGGGAGGAAGAATTAAGAAAAACTGGATAAGATCCGCTAGAAGACATCTATTAAGACGATAACCAAGTAGCTGTTCGAATCAAAGTTTGATCTATTCGTCTCTCCGCCTACGTCAGTTGCAGCCAGGAAATATACGTATCTATTGTATCATCATATTCTATAATAGTTGAAAGTGCTCCTCCATGCCACCTAATGAACGAAATTCGAATGTCAGGAGTTTCGATGTTAAAGTGGATCTCGCCCGCTAGACTTACGATTTAAACGAAGATGTGAACGAGACAACTTAGAAACAACGTCACACGAAGTAGAAAATCCCCCCTGAATGTGTATAATTTTATATTATTTTTATACACTTCACACCAGTGACACGGTCATCCTGGTATTGAAGTGCTCTTAGACCGCTTTGTTAGACTAAATGTTAAATTTAAGTACATATTCTCACGTATCTTTGATACTCTACAACTTTTGTTTCGGTAACTGTTTTGACTATCCATAAATGTCAAAAATTGACTTTAAGTCTAAAATAGACGTCTCGAATAACCTTAAAATATGGGGGTTCTCATGTACTATCACAATGGTGCCAGACGGTTTGCTGACACCCCGGCGAATAATTCTACGGAAACCGCATGCCTCCATTACTTTTAGATACCAAGCTATAGGATCGAGAAGGAAAATTCAATGTGACGGAAAATTTTCCAAGATGTTGGTATTTCCGTCTAATGGGATTTTGTGGAACTTTCAGTATGTTACTCAGGGTTGTTCATATAAAGCATGCCCACCAATTTGCAGCTTCATAATATTTTTTTCTCTTCATTTTAACCTATTATTCCTATACTTCGTCTGAATACATTCACGCAAACACAATTGCTTTAACTTGGCACTTTTGCTTCTGAAAATAGTTCGTGAAGGGGATTCCTTCTTGTTGTCCAAATGGCTGTTGGATAAATCTGAAATGTTTTTCAATGTAAAGAAAGATGGAAATTGGAAGGAAGAGCATTTCTGAAGTTGAGGTATCGAATAGAAATAATTCAGTTATCTAATTCTTCCACGCGTAGGGAAACAAATTGGCTTCTCGTTCTACAAACATAACAAGCAATCATTGGCAATCGTATAAACAGCTGCAAGCCCCTTTGCAGTGTTTCTTCCTTAAGAAACTTTTATCCACATTTTCTTATTCTTTCCTACTCCACAAGATTCATGAGAAAACAACAAACAAGACGAAGAACATTTCGTCCTCCTGTATTGTGAATATAGTTCAGAAGTTTTAGTTCTTCAGAAGACCTACATGGTTTCATTTCAAGCTGCTTTCTTCGTCTGTATTTCTTTTCACTGTGTGTGGTGGGAGGTGTAAATTCTCGTGCTTGAAAAGTTCCTGTTTAGACCTTATGCGGAGCGTGAATGGCGATTGCTGATTGCCAAGTTTCTGCCAGTTTTCTTTCTGTTTTCCGTACGCCTCTTTCTGGATCAGCCTCTCAGTCAGTCCACCGTTTCCTTCAGCTTTCATTTTTCTCTCTCTTTCTCGTTTTTTCTCTTCATTTCTAAAAGTTTTTAGAAACTTTCTTCTTTCCTACCCGGAGAGTGTATCAAAACAGAAAGGCAGAACCTTACCAACACTTCTCACTAAAAACCGAAACTTTTGTGCCTGATCGGAAGTGAACTCCCAGCAGAAAGTGAGTTGATTCGAAAACAAACTCTTTCTCGGTTTTCTATCTCCAACACGTGTTCTGAGTTCTACGTGTTAGAAATGTCGAGAACAAACGAAAAGAAATGAAAACAAGCAAAAAATTTTCATCGTGATAAAGAAGCTGCTATCACTCGTACGTGATTCTCATTACTCAATTTCCTCTCCATTAGTACAGAAAAGAAATGGGATGAACTCTGCAATTTATAATAAAGACATAGAAATTATATCATACTTAAATGTCTGAATAAATAGAGTTACAGTTTTAAAACTAAAGTACGTCGTGTTTAACGTCAATACTCACTTGCTTGACCACAGTTATGTTTTGTGACACTAATTGAATATCAATATACCACGATCTCAAACAATGATCTCGCAGTTTCTGAAAAATAAAAGTACAAATAGGTATAGTTTAGAGGCTAAAAGCTAATATAGCCATACTTAAAGCTAAAAGTACACGTATAATGCAGTCAATAAATGACTATATTAATGAATGTATTACATATGAACAAGACTGTAATTGTGAATATTAAACAATTAATTTTCCCTGTAACCGTTGCGTTTTAACGCTCAGCTAGCACTTACCAACCTGTCAGGCAAGCTTCATAAGGGGACTCGAGGTGTCCCAAGGAAAACACATCGAAATGAGATTATTATTTTAGTTAATATGAAAAGTAGAGTAAACAAAGTACTTGAAATTATGCTCGCTAAATGTGATTAGAATTACTAGAGTGATTCGTGGGCTATTCAGTCACGGAGAAATGTATTTCTGGAATATTATTCCTGGAATTATATTAGTTTTTATTTAACTTATATTTATGGACTAGATAGACACATGTAGCCTGGTCACTTGGAGTCCCCCAGACATGTTACTGCTTAGCCATAGTTGAGCGTTTGGCCCATAAACAATTTACAAACTAGATGCTATGTTCCTGTAGTACCTTTTTTTTCGTGACAGTACAAGGTATGTGTGTGTCTGAGGAAACTTTCTCTAATCAAATTCCAAGCTCGAAATATAATTTCAAGTACACTACCTGCATTTGGTTTAAAGTTCAAATATAGTTGAATACAATACTGTTAAAAATGTATTTCTCAGAAATGAATAAATTTTCCTACTGAAAAAAGTCGAGTAAATTTTACTTGAAAGTGAGAAAAAATATTCTCAAAAATTAAAATTTCAGAATGATAATTCTCAATTTCGAGCTAAGGCATACTTTTCAAATTTGAGCTGAGGCAATCATTCAAACTGTGTGTTTCTGGAAAGGTAATATTACAATTCTGCGAGATAATTAAATGAAATCTGTAGACATAGTTTATTATCTGGTAAGCGTTATAAAAGAATATCGTGAACAAGTGCAATGATCTCAAACATACAACAAGAACTAAATTCTCTGTCGGACAGTCCAATCTGTATCGCTGCGACTGAATGTGATATTCATACGCGGTCGTGATAGCGACAAAAATAAAACATACTGTCGGGATTTAAGTTTAAGTCTTCTGCTTCCTAAGGTTTATTTTTCGTAAGATTATATAAAGTGTGTTTACCTGTTGTGGTAGTAATAAACTCCTAATAAAGGTGAATGAGTTTCATAACATATTGTCGCCTGTTGCACTTTCCGCTTGTGTCTCTACTTTTAATGATGCAAAGTTGAAGTGAGTAACTGCTTTGTATTATGCTAAATTGTTGTATTTGTGTTGTATTATTGGCACACGATTTAGATATGTTCAATAATGATTCGTTTATGCAGATTAAAGCGATTGTACAAACACAATGGAGTATTGCAAAATGATATATACCGCAGATGGATATGTACAGCAGGAATGTAAATAATGTATGCAGGGTAGAGCATGTACATAACTTAACCTAGCCTAGCTGGGATTCGTTAACGTGCTTTCGAGGACGTTGTGTCGCATACGCACAATCGAGACCAGCACGCATACGATCTCAATAGGATCGACAGCACTTTACAGTGTTGGAGGGTAAAAGTTAATTTGAGGCAGCAGTCATTGCACTAAGACTGATCATCTCATCAGCCATTTTGATTCAAACTTTCATCTTTCTTTCCCTCGTTGTTTCACGGGCTTCGGCCACAGGACGGATTGATAATATGGCGGACGGCTTTCACAAATGACTCCCGGCTCAGGTTGACACTCCTACCCCCGGCGTATGGCAAACAGTTCAATATTCGCGAGGCTCACGAAAAGAAAACAAAACAGATCATCGCTCTCGTTCACGTACTCCTATTCGAGATTCTACTCATAATCATTCGGATTCACCACCAACCAAGAAACAACATATACAAGGCGATACCGGCAATGAGAGTGACAATGCAGACGTAATGATAACTGAAGAGACATCGGGAACCACCACACAACTACATTCTTTTCTTCTCAGTAACTTTGATGCTAAATTTCAAAACGCTAAACACATACTTCAGCAGCTCTGCAAATACGTACCTAGGCAAAATATAAGACAAATCATACCAACCAGAAACGGAATCACCAGACGCTCAATTAGCGACAGCTATACGTAGTAAGTTCAGTGTAGAAATTTTCGGAAAATCTGCAACCTTCATCAACCTCAATAGCCAACGCATCAAACAGACACCACCACCAAGGAAACCTCCACTTTTATCTGTAGTTATTTGTGGCGTAGATCCGACGTGGAGCGAAGAAGAAATAGCCGAGGAACTTAGGCAGGAGGAATATGAAATTACCAAAGTCTTGCGCATCAAATGCCAATCAGGTCCCACTTATCTCGTCCGTATACTCACACAGTCACAGGAAACAGCTAACGATTTACTCACTCTAGGAGTCTACATTTATAGAAAAAGACACCGGGTTGAACCTCCTCGAACACAATCACCTATTCCATTTCGGTGTGAGAAATGTCAAAGTTATAATTCACATGCAACGAACAACTGTCCAAACCAGCCTAAATGTGGTTACTGCACTGGC
>JAGDQP010011283.1:0-20558 GCA_022664845.1 Lepisma saccharinum
AAATACCGTCAAGTTGGAATAATGCTGTTAAAATTTTGTTGTACAAGAAAGGGTACAAAGAACCCATCGAAAACTACAGACCAATTAGTTTACTGTCAGTTCTATACAAAATGTTCACCAAAGTTATTTAGAATCGTATTAAACGAGACAAATCTTAACCAAGGAAGGGAACAAGCCGGATTTAGTTAGCACAATGGACCACATACAAACATTGAATGAAGTTATGGAAAGGACTAATGAATATGAACTTCCACTATGTTTGGGATTCATAAATTTTGAAATGCTTTCGATTCGGCAGCAGTACTTAAATCACTGGAACATCAAGGCATCGTAAGTGCATACATCAAGTTTATGCGAAACATTTACTCGACTGCTACATCTGTCATTAGACTACATCAAGAAAGTGAAAAATTTAAAGTTGGAAAAGGGGTAAGTCAAGGAGATTCAATTTCTCCAAAACTGTTTTCTGTGGTTCTGGAGAGAGTGTTCCGAAATTTAAACTGGAATGAAGTTGGTTTAAAAAATAATAGCGAATATCTTCATCACCTACGATTCGCTGATATTGTAGCTCTGTTTGCTTCAAGTGCAGAAGAACTACAAACCAGAATGGAAGAACTGAGTAATGATAGTTCGAAAATAGTACAATCAACATGCTGCAATGAAGAAAGTAAAGATTACCGGAGAGACAATAGGCATAGTTGATGAGTATGTTTACCTAAGTCAGTTCAAAACATTGAACCAAATTGACTTATGAGAAAAATAGAAGATGTAGAGTGGCGTGGAGTTCGTTTGGAAGACTACACTTTATTTTCAAAAGTAAACTACCAATGTGTCTGAAGCGTAAAGTTATTAATCTTCGTGTCTTACCTTTGACGATGCATGGCTTTGAAATTTGGACATTGAATGTGCAAATTATTCAAAGATTGAGAGTCACACAAAAAACAATGGAGAGGTGCATGCTAGGAATAACCAGGAGGGACAGGGAGAGAGAAATGGATTCGCGCAGAAATAAAGGTAGAGGATGTAATCAAGAATGCGAAGAAGATGAAGTGGAGATGGGCCGGTCACATAGCAAGACGAACAGATGGAAGATGGACGACAAATGTACTACATTGGATTCCTAGATAAAAGAAACGACCGAGACGACGCCCAAATGCAAGATGGGTAGATGAAATCAAGCGTTTTTCAGGAGCTACATGGATGAGGATAGCATCAGACCGAGATATGTGGAAAGAAAAGGGGGAGGTTTTCATCCAGCAGTTGATGAAAAACGGCTGAATATGAGGATGACCTTTTCCTTTCCGAATTCCCGGACATGTTTAAATTTGATGCATGGAGTACCTGAGATAGACTATTTGGATAATAAACACAGATGATAGTAGGTCGTATCTTTCACTATTGTACTTCATTCACTTTTTAAAAAGCAATAAGTTTTCATTAGTGATATACAGACCGGAGAAAAGACCTGAAATTTTGAAAAAAAAAAGACACGGGATTTTTTTTTATTTTAGCGAGGCAAAAAACACTCGTTTTATTGACGAAATTGGTTTTATTGCTTTTTCATGACGAAAATCCAACACTTAGCACATCTTATGCATTTCTAGTTTTAATTTAGTAAAATTATATCCACACGATAGAAATGTTCCGTTAGTTGAATGACCTTTAGGCATCTTTGGCTCAGGCTGAGAAAGTTCAATATGAAAGCATATGATGAAAGTGTCCCAATAAAGATGTTATTATTCTAAATGTAAATTTGTAGCAAGAACAAACATTTTAACTATCCAATTAACCATAATATAATGTCAGGGACTCGGTACGTAAAAAAAAAAGTTATTTTCTAAAATAGCAAGAAAAATTGGAAAAGAGCCGGGTTTTTTTTCGATAATCAATTTTTCTGTTTTCTTTTTTTACATAACTAATTTTAATAACGAAGTACTACTAATTTTATAATAAAATTAAAAATAAAACGAATAACGTTCGAGGTAATTGTTTACGTAACCTGTCTTTCCATGAAAACCTAGCGTAACGTAACAGAACGTAGCTCATGTAACTTCGGGAAATCTGTCTTACGTTGCAGTATCATTAAATGAAGTCTCCCTAAATTCAGCATATTCCGTACAGTGTAACATATATAGATACTGCAGGGATACTCAAAGGGTGTGCCACGAAAATCCACAAGAATGATTTTATTAAAATGCAAAGTGTAAACTAACTAAACATATACAAACCAGACATATGCATTAAATATTTTACTGATGTTAACCTTGGCCCTTAGAGAAGTATAAAAGTATAATTCAAATAACAGTAGTAAACAACGTGTAGTCAATAATTGCATCATTTTACCATTCAGTGGGAAACATGTGCTTGTTTATTTTTGTACAGTTTTTCAATACGATAAGGTATCCCAGACAAATACACTCTTAATTCTTGGTCCCCCGCAAATAATTATTAATAATAAAAAAACAGTTTCTTATATTTTATATTGGTCAAGGTCGAGAAGCTTTATTTCCACAAGTAAGTTGCTGAAAACGGGAGTAGTTTAGATATGGAGTATTCTGATAACACTGACAAGGTATATTCGCGAAATGCCTGATATATATTAGTGTAATATTGAACAAAATGCAAAGTTCTGCTAGGCCTAGTGTGTATTATACTAATTTGAGCAGCCCATAGAGGTATTTGTATAGCTATGGGTCTTCATAAGTCAGCAATTCCATCGTAACGCGTGTTATTTTCGGACACATTCAAACATAAATAAATATCATTAAAGAAGTAATAATTTAATTTATGACACCACTGTTAGAAAGAACTTATCCAAATTTATTTTTTCTTCAAATCGTAAACTGTTTTCACCTTTTAATGTCCTTGCATTATCAAAAAAAGGAGGCTTAACATGTGTTACTTGCTCAAGGTCCATTCGTGCAGTGCCTGATGGATATTGCTAAAATATTGAAAACAAGGTCTTGTTGCGTACAGTCTCTTTTTATAGTACTTTAATATTTTTAAATCGGCTCTGTTTCTGTACCTTTCTCGGAAGGCATTTGCACTAGTTCATTACCCTCCAGAATTTCAGTGATGGTGGCGTCTTAAAATTTTTGGATCAAACTGAAAATACTGCTTGCAATCTCTCTTTCCCTATCATGTACTTCACGTGTTCAAGACTGTACTTGAATCTAAATCCTCTAAAACCTTATTTGCGTCGATTTTTATTATATAAAATACACATACACGTGCACAATCCCACACAAGCACTAATTACAGATCACTGACGTACAATAATAAAAGCAATACTTTTGTGGAGCCGAACACCCTTCTACCACACACACACAACTTTCTACTACGAGAACGGGCTACCTCTTGACTACCTCTTGCGGCTTGACTACCTCTCCTGAGCATTTTGTTCAATATTAAACCAATATGTCAGGCACTTTGCGAATGTAACTTATGAGAATTTTGTTTTGCCAAAATCCATAATTGAAATAGTGCTGTTTTCCCAAATTTCAGCATCAAAGTTCGACCACCCTGACGTTCAGCCAACTCTTCTGTTTCTTCTAATGGTAGATGTTTTGTGTCTTCATTAGTAACGAGTAAGGAATTGTTGACCCAGTCGTAATCGTCCACAGTGATGGAAGGAAAACATTGTTCCAACTTATCCTCCAGAACCAAAATATATTCTAAAATCAACCTGTAATCAATCATCGAATGAGTGTCAGCTGTGGGTGGGAATATTTCAATACATATCTTTCCAACATTTAACTTCCAAATTTTGATTTTTCTTAAGAACCTATCACTTGCAGTGAGCATATTTTCTTCCTCCTTCCCCTGCATACTACCATTAATAGCACTAAGATGTCCAAAGATTTTCGGAACTTGGGGTTTTGTAGTATTATGAAACATTCAACGATACCTAAATAGATTCGTTATTACCTACCCTTTATACAGGGATGTAATGCTAAGTTTTTAGGTAGGTTATACACTTCGCTTGCTGTAACGAAACCTTTTGCTTACTGTCCTATATAACTGCGTATTTTAAAATTTTAGGTGGGTATACGATGATACCTAAAAATTGAGGTGGGTACACGTCGTATACCTGCGTATACCCTCCATTACAATCCTTCCTTACAACTAAATTTGGATTTATTTGTGGCACTTAGGCATCTTAGGTTCAAGCTGTTTTACAGATTAAAGATATAGTATAAGATCAAAGTATACTATACACTCCCTCCCCCACTTTTAAACATTTTTCAAGACATTTCAAAATCTAAAAGCATTATCAAAATTTTAAGAAGATACATATCTAGTACTTACAAATTACTATGAAATACAATGGACAGCGATCTCCAGATCTTGTCCATTGATGAGTGGTTCGTTGTCAAAGATAATGATGACATTATTTAGTTAAAATCATCTTAAAATTTTGATAATGGTATTAGATTTTAAAATATTTTGAAAAATGTTAAAAAGTTGGGGATGGAGTAGCGAGGAGCCTTGATTTAACTGACTGGCCAGCTGGTAGAGTTTATCGAACAACTTTCATTCTGTGTTTGCTGGCTCAACACATCCTTCCGTATTTGGAGAGTAGCTCTTTGGTCGGGAAGTTTGCCGATTCCTGCTGTGCACAAATGCCACAGTCTTACGCCTTCCTACATCAATAATTTTTTATTTAAATTGTTCCAAAGCGAGTCACTTCAAAATCATGCGTGTGACGATCGTCATGAACTGTGGGTGGAGTGGCGGGTTAAAGAAACTATATTTTGGAAGTATAAAATGCCAATGTTAAAGAATTCTCACGGAATAAATAATTGATGTTTGTCGAACAAAGCAAATTCCCGGACATTTAACTTTCGAATCCGGACCCCTAACAAATGTCTCGATTCCCGGATTGTCCGGGTCAATCCCGGACGGGTGGTAACACTAAACGCGGCGAGCTTGCACAGCATAACATTGCAATATCATGCTGTAATTGCTGAGTAGAGGAAAAAACTATTAGTTGACAAATATTCCTTGCCTACTTACATATTTCCCCTCTTTTGGGTAATAACTTTCATACCTCTTCTTCTAGTTCCAAATCTTTGTCCTCTTTATTTTCTTCATCTTCCATGTTCTTTAAATTTGCATATGTTGGAGGTTCTATTAGGTCCATGCAATAAGGTAAGTAGCAACAATCAGGGTTGATTTCAGTTCCTGTGGTGGACTTCTTTTTGGCATTAATTTCAGGGTCATTAGGATAGCATTTCGCTCGCTTGCGAATGAATAAATACGTCGAGATGAAGCAGGAAAAGAGCTACCACCACGAAGCTATTAACCACTCTGTTGCCTGGTTTCTGGATCTTGCCTTGTAACCTTCTATGGTCTAGAAAAGAATCAGCTCTCAGGATACAAAATAGAGAGTGGATTGATGAGTATCATCTACAATAAACGTAAGAAATATATTAGCCTTTTATCAGTGTTTTTTAGTTTGTTTAATTTTAATTGTTACCAGACAACGGCAAGGGCAATGCACGTATTGTTTATTAACAATAGCATACTGATTTGTTATCTTAATTACAAACAATTGTTGAATTTCATTATTACGCATTAAGAATTTCGGTTCCTGTGTACTAGTCTGTTATTTTCTGAGGTACTAGTGTACCAGAGCTGCAATCTAGTCATGTTGTAACCCCGGTGACCTGGTCTGTCCTGGACATAGGTGACCTGGTCCGAAACTTGACCTGAATAACGAGATTGCTCAGGTCTTCAACGATCAGATTGCTCGTTGACCAAATGATCAGATTCAATTGCTGACCCGGCGATCTGTTGACTGAATTTGACCCAATTGACCCTTTGACCGAAGCTTGACTCGATTTGACCAGGTCTTGTTTTTGTTTGAATCAATCAATGTGATCATTTGTGAGATTCACAAATTCTTTCTGAATAGATATTCCGGTGAGTTATTTGCATATCTCCTTTCCCCCCCACCCCTAGAGATATGAGACTATTTCAATATGACATTAGTATTGTTAGGAAATTTTCGGGGTCGTGCATTTTATGTTCTGGGGGTAACAAACTTGGCATGCGTTTTACTTAGAACAAGGAACAACTGAGGCGTATGCGCGAACGAAAGTCTATGTGTTATCTTTTAACATGGTACATATACTTTTGTTCACCCATACGCCTCAATTAATGACAATATTGCAAGTACCTCCCATAGTACCGAGCGGCCGTTGGTCAGTGGTAGCGTTGGCTTAGGATTCGGGAGATCCTGGGATCGATCCCAATGGCCAACCATCCTGAATGAGGATTTTCATGGTTTTATCTCAGTCACACCAGGTAAATTCTGGGATAGGACCTACAAAATAGGCCCTGGCCGTAAACCTTCCATCATCCTCTGCCTCATCCGATCTTAGCCTGAGCCTCAGATTCCTAAAGGCCTTAAAATTAATTCAATTCAATTCCCCCATGGTGTTCATTTTCTCACCCTGCAGCAACGGGCGAACAAAGCCTGTTTGTTTGAACGCTATACAAATCCACGCCCCTTGACGGATTGGAACAAAATTTGGCACACATATTCCTTAGGACCTAGAAGGATTAACGACATCACTAAAAGGCTGCGAACACTCCACAAAAGAGGTAAAACGGTGAGGTTGCAACTCGGAAACCACTTGAGGTAGAAACTTGATATTTGGCATGAAAATTCTTTGTTTCAATTCATTAGAAAAGGAAATCTTAGATAAGATAAGAAAAAAATGAAGTGTACGGCCTTAAATGAAAAGAGATGAAAATCTCTTAAAGAGTGGAATATGAAAACTCGAAAACTGCTAAACTTAGAAACTGGAAATTTTTAAGTGTGTGTTCCTTAGGACAAAGATCAAATTAATGGCAATATTATTTGTGGTATTAGCTGCAGCAGCAGCAGCAGCAGTAGTAGTAGTAGAAATTGTTGTTGTTATTGTTATTGTTACTTTTGTTGTTGCTGTAACATTAGCAGTAGTAGCAACTGTTAGTGTTGCCAACATATTTTATTCAACCCGCACCAAACGGACGGGCAAATCACCTAGTAATACAAAAAAGTAAGAGTTTAAGAATAATAAATACAGGCTAGTGGCATTCTGGGATCGAGAAAAAGTGGGAATAGGCGCATATATATGAGCGTAAAGTTTATAATCAATGTGTCTTACCTGTAATGATGTACGGCTGCGAAACTTGGACATTGAATGCGCAAACGACTCAAAGATTGAGAGTCACACAAAGAGCAATGGAGAGGTGCATACTAGGAATAACCAGGAGGGACAGGAAGAGAAATGAATGGATTCGCGCACAAACAAAAGTAGAGGATGTAATCAAGACTGCGAGGAAAATGAAGTGGAGATGGGCCGGTCACATAGCTAGACGAACAGATGGAAGGTGGACGACAAATGTACTACAGTGGATTCCTATAGAAAAGAATCGACCGAGACGACGTCCAAATGTAAGATGGGTAGATTAAATCAAGCGTTTTTCAGGATCTACATGGATGAGGATATCAGCAGACCGAGATATGTTTAAAGAAAAGAGGGAGGCCTTCATCCAGCAGTGGATAGAAAACGGCTGAATATGATTATATATATATACACTCATATACTCTCACACGCATATACACACGCTCTCTCTCTCATTCATACGCACACACGCAGTTAGAGAGAGTAAGTGGGAGAGTTAGAATGAATTCTACAGCTTGAGAGGAGGGTCAAGAGAACATGCCCATTTACAAGTGACATTGTGACAATCGATATGGTGAATCGATGATGCTTTGCCCTCCATCGGATGAAAATGACGTCCAAAGGATGGGACCTACAATTTAACGTGGGCTTAGAACCACTTATACCTCCAACGGGAATCGAACACTGGCCTCTTGATTATAAGGCAGAACCGTTACTCTCACCCACAGGCTACAGGGTACACTGTGTCCTCACCATCAAACGCTTTTCTCTCGTTAGTGTAAAATTTTATATTGCCCGATTACTGTCTTGACCTTGTTCAGGATAGAATCCAATGGCGAACGATTGTCACTACGGCTATGAACTTACGAATTACGTAAGGTATAGATTTAGTTAGTTAGTGTAAGGCGACAGAACAGTCGCGCAACTGTTTTGTCTGTGTCTCCTGCAGTCAGCAACTTCACGGACACGTACCCTCGCACACTGGTGACAGCAACAGAAAAGTTGCCGGTCATTTAACGTCATCACAATTTGGCCGGACATTGGATACAGTATAGACTTCGAAGAATGTGCATTACATTTAGCTTGTGTGTTAATGCTAATGCTAAATTTAAGAACAAAAGAGAAGAAAAAGAGTGCATCCTATACACAGTGAGAGATTGCTGAGAATTAGAATTCTATTTCTATTTTTAAATTGTATGAAATCAGTCATAAAAAATGCTAGGATACAGTATGACAGCGATATTTACGACAGTCAACGCATTTTCTTAAATTGTGAATAAACCTGATGTACTAGCAGAAAACAGATCACATCTTTGAATTCATTAGAGAAAATGCAATCAGAAACAGTTTTCACATAATAAGTCATAAATTTTATGCATGTTATTCCTATCCAGCGGTGTAGCCAGATAAATTGTCGCGGGGACCTGATATTTGCTTAGGGGGCACCTTTACAAATGCCAAAGAGTATCACATACTTCGTGTTTATCCAAAATAGTCCAATAACGTTTAATCAAGCAAGGTTTAGTGCATCTGAAATTGTCCAGCTTAACTGCTTGATCGCTTTCAGTTATTTTTAAAAATATTTATATCCCTTATATACGAATAGTTCTTAACGGGTATTCTTTTATTTTTATATCAACCGATTAATAATTAGCGGCCATTTTTGTATTCCGGTGCATACCAAAATTTGCGTTAGCAGATGTTTACAGAAAATGTAATACCTGCTATTATATTCAAACAAAACAATTCCTTCCAATAACATCTGCTTAATTAAATCCTCTGCACTGCATAAAAAAACCTTAAACGTAATCGAACTAGGCCAACTGGTCAAACTATATACAAATGGGATTGTCGAAATAGAAACAACTCCGGTTTTCAGGGCGCTTTTTCGCTCGCAAGGGACTTAATATTATAGTGTATATATTGAAAGTAGTGATGAGCAAAAGCAAGACCAAGACCAAGACCGTAGCGGTCTTGGTCTTGGTCTTGCATCGGTATCCCTGGTCTTGGTCTTGCTCGCCCAGTCTTGGTCTTGCATGCAAGAGTCTTGCAAGTCTTGCTTTTAAAATAAATATACGTTTCATACGTAAATTTTACACCGGATATAGGGAATAGTAAAAGCTATGCGTATCATTGCCTGGCTTAATAGGTCAATAGTAACGGACATATGTTTTAATGTATTGTTTATTTTCATGTAAGCGTACAGAATAGAACTACCGAAGTTCAATTTCGCTTTAATTTGAACAATATCACTAACATTTTATTATTTTACTTTTAATTTACTTGCTGTTTTAGGCACGCAACTATGTTTCGTAAGCTTTGACAGAATGCAATCATGGGTTATCGAAAATGATTTAGACATTGAAGTTCTTACCTTGTAACCATCCATAGAATTGTGCTCTGTGTCATCTTCTAGTCACTGTTCCTATTATTTACCATTCTCCGTGCCCCAAGCAAGTTCCAAAGGAAGACCAAACATACACGGATATTGTGTTTAACTAAAACTTACAAGGGAACTCTTTTTGCTGTTCAGCGAGTTTTGACTTCGGACCTTATTTGAAGCATATAGATAGCGAAAATAGCACGCATAGCCCCGCACTCTGTCATATATTTGTGTCCCGAATAAGTTTAGTTATGTAATTTGAGCTACTTTTAAGCAGTAAAATCAACCTTAAAGGTGAAACTTTATATTAACTAAATGAGTTATCAGATGCATTTCCGTAGGTACTTTTACGTGTAGAACAAATTTCACCATGAAAATGTTCGCAAATTGAATGTTTTTAGTACAAACTCCAGTTTATGATCGAAAATGAACAAAATTCCATAGAAAGTAATGCCGTAAAGGAATAACAATGCACCTTTAGGAAAGGGGAAGGGACAGGGGATTATAAATACATAAAAAATAATGGTTTCTAATACCTTTTGGGGGCCTAGGGCGCTTGCAATCGCTAAACCACTGATCGACTACACGGTTATTTAATGCGGACATTTTAAATAATACAATTTGAATTTTTACTTTCGTACGTACATTTTTTCATCCCATCTCCTCTTTGGTGTGTAATTCCGGAACAAAATTGCAACACTCTCGCTTCTCCTGCGCTCTCTTCATTTACGTACATTTTCAATACCCCTTACCATACAAACATTATCTATCATAACTATATTACAAACTACAATTATAATTAAAAATAAGAACAGTAAACATTTTTCAAAATATTTACCAAAATAAATTCTCGTCTGTCATGTCACATATTATATTTGTTTCGAACATCTTATTTAACATACACGCTTACTATTAATTTTTTGAAAGTTAAATATTTTAAATAACTGTGGTAAACACGAGAAAACGCAACTGATTTGATTATTTTTATAAATATTCGAAATTTAACTTTAAAATGAAACACTTAAACAATAATACTAATTATAGTGAATTAACAAGTTCTGAAAATGAAAATAAGCATAATGAATTGTTTTTCAATCTAAACAGATTTCACTTTCGATTTTTCATTAAAAAGTGATTCAATCAATTTGTTCCCCATCATTTCACGTTTTCGTCTTTTATTTAAAGATAAATGTAAACAATTATTAAGTACGTTATTATTATTTAGGTTTTTAAAGTTCAACAAACGAATTCTAATTTTACTTATAATTACAACATATTTATTACAAACGTTATAATTGTAAAATTCATTTTTTAAGGAACTAACTTTAAGAACGTAACGAAGCCCTCAGGCCTTGCCGAGGTCGCCAAATTGCGAAACCGCTGGGCATCGGAACGATTTTGGTACTCATCTCCAGGAGGTGCACTCGCTTTTTTGCTATGCTCGCTCCAGCGCTTCGCTTCTTTCTTAAAACCCGTATAGTCGATCAGTGGTTTAGCGATTGCAAGCGGCCTAGACCTCCAAAAGGTATTAGAAACCATTATCTTTTATGTATTTATAATCCCCTGCTCCTTCCCCTTTCCCACAGTTGTATTGTTGTTCATTTACGGATATTTTCTATGGAATTTTGTTCATTTTCGATCATAAACTAGAGTTTGTATAAAAAAAACATTCAATTTGCAAACATTTTCATGGTGAAATTTGTGTTCTACACGTAAAAGTACCTACGGAAATGCATCTGATAACTCATTTAGTTAATATAAAGTTTCACCTTTAAGGTTGAATTTACTGCTTAAAAGTCGTTCAAATTACTCGACTCGACTCATTCGGGACACAAATATATGACAGAGTGCGAGTCTATGCGTGTTATTTTCGTTATCTATATGCTTCAAATAAGGTCCAACTCCAAAAACATGTCCGAAGTCAAAACTTGCTGAACAGCAAAAAAAAGTTTCCCTTGTTAGTGTTGCTGTTTTCGTCTAAGAAGCACTAATGCCCACAAACCCAGACAATTGACGATAATGAGACTAGTCATGGCTCAAGCGAGCTCTGGCAGAAGAGTGATAGAAAGTATAATTACTTTCAAATTTGAATTTGAATTGATTTAAGCTTAACAGGCATCTATGGCCTAAGTCTTGGGACAACAATGGGCTTTGAGTTAAGGTACCATCCCAGCATTCGCCTGGTGGGACTGAGGAAAACTCTAGAAAACCTCAGCCAGGATGGCTCGGTAAAATTACGAGTTTGTGGACGAATGCTTTTCTGTTGAACAAATGTATCAATATAAACCTGCTGAATTTGAAGCATTTCTGTGCTCAATACAAGCTCACACGCCTATTACTTCTAGCTTACTCTAAAGTAACTTTTGCGTTGCATCCAAAACCATAGCCCACATCTAGTAATATTCCTCCCGACTTTATCTACAAGTGACGAACAATTACCAAGTGTACTGTAAAAACTGTTGTTTTATTCAGACTCAATTCTCCGTAGCATAACACATAAAACAGAACTTAGTTTTGAGTAACACATATCAACAGATATTTTATAAAATTGACTAGTAGCTTAGAACACAAAGACTTGGTTACACAAATCAGTACAGACTCCGAACTGACCATAATCCACCTTTATCTGAATCAATAAATCATACCACGACAAACCTATCAGAAAAGCCAGGATATCAGACTTCCTTTTGCCCTTTATCTAAATTATCCTTAAGTGGAATGTAAAGCCGAGATCTTCAACAAGAGATGGCAGCACCATCTCCGTATGTGTCTAATGTATTTTTATTGTTACACGAAATTTCAATGTTGCTCCTACAAATTCGATCCTAGAGAGTTCAGACTTTCAGGGAAGAAAGTTCATAAGGAATTCAAGAGTTCTATCCGTGCCGATTTTTCATTTTCTATCTTGTTCATTGTTGAAATCGTTTCATTGTTATTATGCCCATAACAATGAAACTCTTTCAACAATGAACAAGAAAGAAAATGAAAAATCGGCACAGGTAGAACTCTTGAATTACTTATATAATGAACTTTCTTCCCTGAAAGTTTGAACTCTCTAGGATTGAATTTGTAGGAGCAGCATTGAAATTTCGTGCAACGATAAAAATACATTAGACATATACAGAGATAGTGCTGCCATCTCTTGTCGGAGATCTTGGCTTTACTTGGCCCTTAACAGAAACTTTTTCCTTCTATTGTAAGTTTAGAGTACAGTAGTGTACAGTGTAAGTTTAGTTTAGTATGCTACAGTAACAGCGGCATGATTCTCAGATCCACTCACACGGTTTGCATAACTGGGAACACCTTCACTCCAGCGGTATTTTTACAGAAGCCAAAGAAATTCAAGTGAAGGATATAATGATTTCCCTTTCCTTTCCAAGTTTTAAAAATATTCAAATAGTGCGTGTGCAAGACTCTTGCAGGCTGGTCTTGGTCTTGCAGGTATGGTCTTGGTCTTGCAGGTATGGTCTTGGTCTTGCACCCCTTGGTCTTGCATCGGTATCCCTGGTCTTGGTCTTGAATGCAAGACCAAGACCAAAACTGCAAAACCAAGACTCTTGCGCTCATCACTAATTGAAAGTATACAGGACGGCTGATAGGCCTATATGCTTCCTTAATATTTTATGAATTTTTGAAAATACAAAAAGTCGTATTTTCTGCATATTGAAGGCCCAGTCGCTTTGGTGTGAGAAAATATAAAAATGTGTTGTTGTTTTTAGACGCTATGCATTTATGTCAGAAGAAACTACGATATAATTTTTAATTTTAATGATTTTTCAGTTTGGAGGGAGTTACGAATTTGCAAATTATCGATGAATTATGCTCGTGCACGCTTTGGTAGGAACATTGAACATCAGTATCTCTGATGGGAGATTAGATAAAAATCTAATTTTTCCACAATTTATACACTTATATCAGGTGCAACTAGAGTAGAAATTTCAACTTTGATATTTGAGTTGAAGGGAGATACAGAATTCAAAATTGGGGATGAATAATGCTCGTGCGATGCTTTGGTAACTGGTATCAAGAACTGTTGTTAAAAGAAATATTCCTTGTTACCATCAGAATTATGAAGAACGATTTTACTACTGTAATGATGTTTAAGTAATAAGAGATGTAGACAGCTGTGTAAGCGCTTCACACATACACATAGAAAGATGGCAACGTTTTACAAAAGGCTTAATTGTATAATGGAATAAAAAAACACAGTGGAAATGCGGAGCAGCCATGTTACCAACTGAACACTGAATATGTATAAAATAAGTTTTCTTACAAGGATATTTTAGGATCTGCTTTACGTGTTCACATCTTTCTTTGGCACTGTGGTGATAATAAAATATTTACTAAAGCGCGCGCGAGAGCATTATTCACCACCCAACTTGCAAATTTGTAACTCCCTTCAAACATATATATGAAAGTTGAAATTTCTACCTTAGTTTCTCCTGACATAACTGCGAAACGTGTAAAAAAAAATAAGATTTTTATCTGTTCTCTCACCAGAGATAAGGGTCTGTAATATTCATACCATAAGTCCATGACGCGCACGATCATTATTCACCATCAATTTCCACCAAATTTGCAGCACCCTTCAAATTCAAATATTAAAGTTCAAATTTTTACCGTGGTTTCTCCTGACATAAATGTATAACGTGTGAAAAAAATAGATTTTCTTAAACCAGAGATATCGGACCTCCAATATACATAAAATACGAATGTTTAGATTTTCAAAAAATCATTAAATATTAAGGAAGCATATATCAACCTTCAAAATACTGTGATATGTTCATAGTGGACAAAAAATCAAGTTTGATATATTCAATTCCTTCCAGTCGGAAAAGCGCCCTGAAAACCGGAATTGTTTATATTTCAACAATCACATTTGGATGCCACTTTTACTGGTTCGATTATGTTTTGGGGTTTTCATGCAGAGGACTAAAATTAGAAATGGTGTTTGTATCAATGTTCTATGATAGCCTAGTCCACAGATAATATATTTTTGGTAAACATCTGTTACCACAAATTTTGGCATGCTCCGCAATACCTAAAATTGCTGCCATTAATTAATAGATTTGTGTAAACATTAATAATTGAAGCGCATGCGCGAACAAACGTCTATATAACAAGAAAAATATGATGCATAAAATATTCATACTTTGTATGAAGACATGTTAGACTAAAGTCCGCTTTTGTGGAAAGTATGAATATTTTATGCCTCATATTTTTCCTGTTATATATAAACATGTACTCGTGATTTTTTTTAATTTGAAGATGTGCTATAGACATTTGTTTGTGCATACGCTTCAATTCTCGTTTTGAAGTATTTTCATATACTAAAGAGATATACATATTTAATATATATATATATATTAAATGGTTTGAGCAAAGCTGGGATATTTCAGATGAACTGACCTACAGGTATCGTGTACCGAATGCCTCAAACTTATTGTATCTACTGTGTTATTCCAATTTTCGTTTGGGGGCACACACACTATTTGGGGGGCACGGCTCCCTGTGCCCCGTGGCTACACCCCTGCTGCTATCGAATAATGTACCTATCTGTGTTATTTTTATCTTGGCTGGAAAGCTCGGTTTAGTTTCTTATAACAGCGACATATACTTCCTCCCACAATTTCCTCTTCAAATTCAGTTCTGAATATTCTTTCAAACATTTTTTTAAATAACGGTGGACGTTTCTCTATATTTTCAATTACTTACTTACTTACTTACTCTATGGCTTATGGAACTCGCAAGTTCATCGCCGCAGTAACAAACGTTCGCCATTGGATTCTATCCTGGGCAGTATCAAGCCAGTTTTCATCACGAACACCTACTTCTCGAAGATCTCTTCTAATATTGTCCTCCCAACGACGTCTCGGTCTTCCCAATGGCCTCTTTCCATCGGGCCTTCCAACCAGGATTGAATATAATCTTCGTTTTTCCCCCATCCGAGCTACATGCCCTGCCCACCTTAGTCGTCTCGATTTCATTATTTTTACAACATCTGGTGAATCGTACAGTCCGTGGAGTTCTTCATTATGCAGTCTCCTCCACTCTCCAGTCATCTCGTCCCGTTTCGGCCCATATATCTTTCTCAAAACCTTATTTTCAAATACACGTAATTTATGTTCATCTGCTAGGGTCGTACTCCAACTTTCGCAACCGTAAAGTATTACCGGCAGAATAACCGTTCTGTATATTTTTAATTTCAATTTCCTTGATATTAATCGCGATGCTAGAAGTTTTTGGACTGAGTAGAAACATGCGTTCCCCGATACTAAGCGACTTTTTATTTCTTCCGTGACCTCATTTTTGCTTGTTACGTATGCTTAGTTTCTCATTGTCTTCATCACTAATTAAAGACATGCTTCAAGATGGCTTCCAACACACTTCTGTTTTCACACTGCAAAGGGAGAAAATAATAATATTCTCTTCTCTGAGCGACAGTTCTGTCGCCAGTGTGCGGCCTTCCATTTACTTCCATGCATTTTGAGGTATTGGGCGACTGTTTTGTCTTGGAGCTGTCTCCTTGCTGTCTCCCTGCTCGGCAACTTTTCTGTCTGTGTCGCCGCAGTGTGCGCGCTCCCATAAGACTCAATGCATTTAGCCTGGGAGACAAAACAGTCGCGCGACAAAAAACTCTTAGTGTGAGGGTACCTAAGGTGTTATTTCTGTGTTCCTCCACCCGACACTAAAATTTGATTGATATTGATGTTGTTGAAACGATATTCGTAGTAAAAATTAGTGTAATTATAATTTTTAAATTATTATTCAAATATAATTATTGAAAACGCTAATACATGAAAACCTAATTAAAACCTATAATTAGGTTTTAGATAGTCTAAGGGAAAAAAGAAAAATAATAGAAACACATTTTTATTTGCTCTCTTACCGGATATTTCCTTTGTACCCATAATTGATTATGGCACAAACGAAAATGTTAATGCCACAAAGGACAAACGAGATACAAACGATGGGCATTTTCAAAGTTCAAGAGGAGAGAGGCTGTATCACCAATCCCCCATCTTGCTTTTACCATACATTATAAACCGTTAGAGGACAAACAAAAAAAAAAAATCGGAAGAAAGGAATGGTCAAAATAAACTTTGAATTTATGTTTATTATTTTTTTGTATTTCGGAAACCCTGTGGGGATAAACTATTTTTTTTCGGGACAAACGAAGTACAATCAAATGGCAAAAAGAAATTTTGAATTTGGAGATGGGGGGGGGGGCTGTCGTTTCACCAGCCCCTCACTTTGTTTTTGTTATATTTCGGAAACGGTGAGGGGACAAACGAAACACAATCGAACGGTAAAAAGAAATTTTGAATTGGAAGAGGTGTGTGTGTGGGGGGGGGAGCAGCGCCACCACTTTCAACTCACTATATTTCCTAAACCATGAGGGGACAAACGAAATTTTTTCGGGACAAACGGGGACAAACGAAGCACGAAAAAGTGGCAAAAAGAAATTTGGAATTTGGAGATGTGGGGGGCTGTCGTTTCACCAGCCCCTCACTTTGTTTTTGCTATATTTCGGAAACAGTGAGGGGGCAAACGAAGCACAATCGAACGGTAAAAATAAATTTTGAATTTGAAGAGGTGGTGGGCAGCTCCCTTCCACTTTCAACTCACTATATTTCGGAAACCGTGAGGGGACAAACGAATTTTTTTTCGGGACAAATGGGGACAAACAAAGCACAAACAAATGGCAAAAATAAATTTTGAATTTGGAGATGTGGGGGGCTATCGTTTCACCATTGCCTCACTTTGTTTTTGTTATATTTCGGAAACGGTGAGGGGACAAACGAAGCACAAACAAATGGCAAAAAGAAATTTTGAATTTGGAGATGTGGTGGAGCTGTCGTTTCAGCAGCCACCCCCATTTAGTTTTTGTTATATTTCGGAAGTGACATGGGGACAAACAAAACTGTTTTCGGGACAAACGAATGACAAACGATTGGGAAAGAAATATTTTGAATTTTTTGAACTGGGGTGGGGTGAAATGGACCTTGTTTACAGTCGTTTCCTGTTCCTTGCGTTCACAACAGAATACCAACAAGAAAACCACGAAGGATTAAATTTCACCAGCCTAACTCAACAATCTGTCTCAGCACCTCCACAGAAAGTAAATACAACACAGTTTCAGAGAACGTATCGTACAGAATAACTATTACATTTACAGTGCATGCGGTCGTATACAGTTCTTGCATTCATCATCATCACCAGCCCATCATAAGAGTGCTCTGATATTACATGATTATTCTAGGGCCGTATAACAGTCACTTCTCCTGTTTTAGTTTTCTATTGCAAATATTAAAATATTCACAAAGATACCCATGGATGTATAACTACTCGAAACTCATTAGAAAATTAAACTAAGTTTCAGACCTTCAACATGTGTTCCGAAAGTTTTCGAAACGTAGTATGCAAGCATGTTCAACTTAAGACATGAATGCACTCCAAAACGTATCCCATTCAGAATTTTTCGTGGGAGACAGTGATGCACCCGGAGTTTTTCTCCCTTGTATGATGGGCGATGGAGGGCGCTCATAACGTTTACTATAGTAAATTATATTACCTTATTTACCAATTGTATGTAATTATCACCTCTCTTACATTTCGTAGCATTGAAGGGTAGAAATAGTGATGTATTTTTAAGAATTAATCAAGTTACAATAAGCATTTTTTTTTAAGAGATTGAAAAGAACTTCTATGGCTTCTTTGTTGCCGTCACTCGCCTGAAATTATGTTAAGAAAAAATACTACCCAACCTACGAAGTTTCACGTTATAATATTTGAGAGATCCAAACGAAAATTCCCGCAAAGTTTTCAAATAAACTAGTAAATGTTCACATGCTTTTGTAAATAGAACTTAAGACCATTAACATGATGCTTCACGTAACCTTTTGTATAGAAAAGAATGGGATATGCATATGTATGAAGCCTACTCTTCAAGCATTCAGAACAAAATTTCGAAAACTTTGAAGTCCTGTAACTCGCGTTCCGCTGAACTCCGAAACGTAGTACTACAGGAGTGTTCATTTGAACACATCGACAATGCACTGTAGAAGTTTCATGCTGATTTTCGTGTCCCACCGGAGACAGCTCTTTGTAAGTTATGACTTTTTAGATTTGTGGTTGCCTTTGGATAACGAGACTCTTATGGGATAAGAGGAAGCCTTTGCACCGGACGCAAGCATCGGTACGAAAGGTACCAACCGCGAGGCATACTGGTACCAAAGCGATGGAAGAAGTCGCACCAGCGCAAGCACGAAGTACGACCACGACTCGAAATTGACCGGCGTTCGGTTCGTGAACGTCTTGAACCTACCTGTTCCGTCTTGTCACTGTAGTGATCATAGACCCAAAAAGGCAACCGCATGGTAACCAATGTAAAGCGTTCCGTTTCGTGGAAATTTTTCCTTTCGAGCTCTGAGTACGACCATTTAGGAAATCAGGTAGGAAGGGTTATTGTTTCTGGTTTCTGACTTCAAAAGTCAAAGTTCTCCTTTTTATATTACAAAATCTCTGAAATTGCGAGACTTCTCGTGTTCATCGAGAGGTGCCTGGGCATAGTTATCGTGGATCTGGTTTGTAAGAAAACCAGCATTGCTTTTGCTAGAAGGGGCCCCATTTTCTGACTTTAACTTTGTTGAAGTCCAGTTGTTACGTGCCGGCCGGGTGGTCGAGCGGTCTGCGACGGTAGGCTATCGACTCAACGGTCCCGGGTTCGAGTCCCGGCATGGGTGTGGATTTTAACACTTAACAGCTAAAAAAGCAAATCGTGACGGGCCGAAGTCCAAAGTTACTAAACTGGCCCATATAAAAATAAAGTTTTTTTATCCAGTTGTTACGTCAGGGATCTTACTTGTATCTTTGCAGGGCGTAAAGAAATTTTAGTTGACCTTGTTGATTTGCCGCCATGTTGAGCGCTAGTAGGGATGTAGAGCATTAGGGGGAGTTCGGAATCAATTCCTATCTCCTAACTCCTACTCCCTTCGGGTAGGAAATATTGAAGGTGCCTTCGTTTCTTGCTCCGAAGGAAATGATTTCGTACGTCCTTCGACAGGTGCGACATCTGTTGATAAATGTGAGAAGATATCTTAATTTCCGTTATTATGTCCATACGTCGATTGGTAGTGTAACCATACAGAAAAAATCGCTAAACACATTTATTCCCCCATAGTAAGAATTACAGGACACACAACAATAAATTAGCATGATTTCAAAAATACATTTGGTTGCAATGTTGCGTGCTATGTCCGCCAGAACTTTTTGAACGAATGTGAAACCCAAATTGGTGAGTGTATTTAGGTTTTCACGATTTGCTCTATTTAACGATAACTTTGTGTTATGAATGAACGTTCAAAAGAAAACACTCACAGTATCTCGAGCGAGCGAAGGTGGCTAGTTAAAGTCAGGTTAGATATGTTCCTGTAGATGTGATGTACATGGCGTTTAAAAGACACTGCATGGGCTTGCCCCCAATGCGCAAAAATGCTAACTAGTCCCTGGTTTTTCTCTCGGCCTTTCAATTTTATTTCACCCTTCAATGACTCGAAACATTGTGTTTAGATGTGACAAAGATAAGGGAAGGGCGTAAGGCGTAGTGCTGTTACCGCCCATACAATTCGTTTTATCTTATCGAAACATTGGATACTTACTATACTCTACATTGTGCTATTGTTTGTCCTAATCTTCAAATACGCTGTATAGTAAAATAGTCAAGAGTTTGGGGGATGTAGATAACTGGATTCTAACTTTTCGTTTTCTATACACCTCCATAACAGGCGCTTATTATGCGTAGGGACTTGAGGAAGTATACGAGGGTGAACAACCTGAGTATTTCCTTCAAACTCACTTTAAGATAATAATGCAAAAATCTGCAATGCAATGATGCAAATGCTATAATCAAGGTTCCTAGTCATTACCAGGTGAACGTGAAGTGATAATAGAATAGATATGCTACAGTGAATTATAAAAACATGGAATTTGTCAGA
>JAGDQP010011283.1:20658-53384 GCA_022664845.1 Lepisma saccharinum
CCCGAATTGTCAAGTACACGGCCTTAACTTAATTTTTACTGGAAGTGTGTGGCATAATGTAGATTAAAACTCTATATAAAATATGGAACAATTCAACTAGCTTCTCTCCAATTTTTGCTTTACTTCCCCAAACTGAATCCCTGGATAGAAATGTTTCATCACTTCTGATTTAGAGGTGTGAAATCTATAAGCTGCACTAAAATTACATTGAATTTAATTTAGTACGGTGAAATGCAAATGTTATAAAAAGAAACTAGTTGGATTTATTTCGCAATTTCGCCGCTAGACAAAAAAATATGTATACAATTTATTTTCTTTCATTAAAGTATTGTCCAGTATTTACTATGTTAAATGTACTTCGAATGGTAACATTTTTATCTAGGGTTATTTTAGTGAAACAGGCGGTAACATACCTTCTGTCTCGCTGGGTCTTCTGACTAAATTAAAGGACCGAACTTCCGGAAAGGCACCTTCAATGGTACCTTCATGAAAGGTGCTATAAAAGGACCTTTGCGACTCTTCCTTTAAGTTTCGAACGACCTTCAATATGGCGGCGACGAAGGAAAAGGAGCTTTTGAAGGAAAAGGTAGTGATTCCGAACGCCCTCTTAGACTTGCGCTCTATACGCGAGAGCTTGTGGAATGAGGATCTTACTTTCCTTTAGCCTCGAGCAGACTTTTGAAATCAGACAGTGGGGTTACTCATCTCAGTTCTAGCTTCCTGAATCTTCATTGCAGAAAGAAACTTTTACTTGTCGTCCACTGGTTTCTTATGTTCAGGGCAGGTTTATTCTTGGGCCTTAAAGTTTATTATTATTATTATTATTATTATTATTATTATTATTATTATTATTATTATTATTATTATTATTATTATTATTATTATTATTATTGTGAGCTACGGTGTGTCTCAAATTCCAGGTGTGGAATGTAGTGTTTGAAAACATGTTTGAAATGAGTTCCTTGCTTATCGTCTCTGAACATCTTTTGAAATACAATTACGAACATTTTGTACAGGGCGGATTGTTATCTTTGAATTAACATTAAAATCACATAATTTCACTTAACATCTTACCATACCTTTTACGAAGGAAAACATTTGGTGGTAGCTGAATCTCAGTTGTAATCTTACAACAGTTACGACGGTTATACCATTTTCTCGACTGTGGTATGATATGGTTTCTAGGAGTTAAAAAGGTGACCCGGCAAACATTCATTTGATGTAGACAGTTCAGTTTAGCTAGACGCACATTTGCACACAAATGTCCGATTACCAGGTGTGTAAATATGAAACCGGAATTTATGTACAGAAAAGACACAGTGATTGGATGACAATGCTAAGAACTATTTTATTCAAAGTATTGGCCATCGCTAGCGATAAATTTCTGCCATCGTTCCAGCAATGTGTGGATGCCAGACCAAAAAAACTGTGCCTCTTGTGCTGCAAACCAGCCATCAAGACATTTTCGTAAGATGTGAAGCGCAGGTCAGCAAGTGCGTGTCCCATGGATGCAAATAAGTTAAAATCGGAAGGCGCAAAGTCTGGTGAGTAAGCTGCATGCGGAAGGATTTCCCAGCCAAACGTCGTAATCGTTTCCTTGACCGGTTTTGCTGTGTGGGAGGGTGCATTATCATGAAGCACAATCACTTTATGTTGTCTTTGGTCATATTCTGGTCGTTTTTCACGCAAAGCTTGATGCAAATCGATCATTTGTTGTCGGTAACGTTGGGTATTAACGGTTTCGCCAGGTTTCAGCAGTTCATAATAGATCACTCCCTTCTGATCCCACAAAACACAAAGAATTGTCTTCCGTTCATAGCGATTTGGTCTTGCAGTCGATGTCACCGGTTCTCCTGGAGTTACCCATAATCTTTTACGCTTAGGATCCTCGAAATAGATCCACTTTTCGTCACCAGTCACAATTCGATGGAGAAATGATTTCCTTTTGTACCTGGCGAGCAGAATTTCGCAAGTGGTTTTTCGGTTTTCCTGCTGTTGTTCAGTCAATGCATGTGGAACCCATTTTCCCACCTTCTGAATCTTACCTATGGCTTTTAAACGTATAGAAACTGCTTCTCGTATCACATTTAATTGATCCGCGAGTTGTTGTTGCATTTGAGCGTCATCCTCATCCAACAAAGCTTGCAATTCGCTGTCTGCAAACTTTTTCGGTGGTCTTCCACGTTCTTCGTTTCTCACGTCAAAATCGCCACTTGTAAATTTTGTAAACCAGGCATAGCACTGTGACTTACCAAGAGGATGATCACCGTAAGCTTCGACAAGTATGTGATGCGATTCTGCAGCAGTTTTCTTCAAATGGTAACAAAATATCAATGCTGTCCGCACATCGTAGTTTGTAGGTACAAATTGCGCGATGTTCAACGTTATTAAACATGAAACTTGTCTGGTTGTGAGTTGCAAATCGTTATCAGCAGTCAAAACAAGCAAGTTGCGCCAAGGACGCAATTTTACGGTAACCACAGTGACCGCTAACGCCGTCTGTGCACAAATTCCGGTTTCATATTTACACACCTGGTACACTACTGGGACCCAGGATAATTTTATTCAAGAACTTTTCGGAACAAAACCGTTTTTTCTCTGATACATGTGAGCTACATATGAACAGACCAAACAGTGTGGGAACGAAGCGAGGAGCTGGTTTCTAGAAGGGAGTGTACCGACGAAACAGCGAAACAAAAACCGCGACGCACAAAACACCGACGTACAAAAACAGCGACGGGTTAAAATAGCGAAAGACAAAAACAGCGACTCGAAAATCGCGACAGGCAAAATCAACGACATACAAAAATCCTCGACGCACAAAAACCGCGACAGGCAAAAACAGCGACGAGCACAAACCGCAACAGCCAAAACAGCGACAGGCAAAAACCGCGACAGGCAAAATCCCCGACAAACAAAAACCGCAACGCACAAACACAACGACAAACAAAAACAGCGTCTGAAAATCCCGATGCACAAAAACAGCGACAGTCGAAAACTGACAAGCAAAAACCATGACGCACAAAAACAGAGACAGTCAAAAACAGGGACTCGAAATCCTCAACGCACAAGAAGAACGACAGGAAAAACCGCAACGCATAAAAAGAACGACAGACAAAAGCCGCAACGCACAAAAAGAGCGACAAGCAAAAACCGAGCCAGACAGGCAAAATACCACGGCAGGCAAAAACCGTGACGCATCAAACAGCGACAGTAAAAACAACGACTCAAAATCCTTAACGCACGAAAAGAGCGGCAGGAAAAACCGCAACGCACAAAATGAGCGACAGGCAAAAACCGCGCCAGACATAATAGCGACGCAGAGAACTGCATCAAACCAAAGCAGCGAAAGTCACAAGCCGCGACGCACAATAACAGCGACATCCAAAAACCGCGTCATGCAAAAAGAGTGACGTAAAGAAACCGCGACGCGCAAAATCTGTGACGCACAGAAACAGCGACAGCCGGAAACAGGAACACCGAAAATCCGCGACAGGCAGAAACAGCGACAGACAGTAACTGTGACTCACAAAAACCGCGACGTACATAAACCTGGATAGAGAAATTCGGCGACAAAACATCTACTCCAAAACCGCGACGGGTGAAAACCACGACAGATTTGAATCACGACGACAAAAGCGCGACGCACAAAGCAGGGATCCCAAAACCGCGACAGGTAGAAACAGCGACAGACAAAACAGCGACGCACAAAAACCGCGATACACCAAAACCGCAACTCACAATACAGCCAAATACAAAAACTGCGACGCGCAAAAACCATAACACACAAAATCATCGACATCCAGAAACCGCGGTAGGCAAAAACAGCGAAGGGAAAATCCGACTCCAACTCCCTGACACACCGAAACAGCGGCATACAAAAATAGCGACGACAAAAGCCGCGACGCACAAAAATAGCAAGAACCAAAAACCGCGATAGGCAAAATCAGCAACAGACCATAATCGAGACAGCCTAAAACAGCGACTTACAAAATCCGCTATGCACAAGAACAGCGACATCCAAAAGCAGCAACAGGCAAAAACAGCTACATACAAATCCGCGACAGTCAAAAATAGGGAGTGAAAATCCCCGACACACAAAACCGACGACAGACGAAAACCGCGAGACACACAAACAGCGACAGGCAAAAACAGTGACGATGAAAACCGCGACAGACAATACAGCGACCTCATGACCACAACGTCAAAATCGCGGCTCACAAAACAGCGATCCAACACCCCGATGTACTGAAACAGCGACAGACAAAGACAACGACGACAAAAGCCACGCAGCACAAAAATAGAAGAACCAAAAACCACGACAGCCGAAAACAACGACAGACAGTAACCTCCAAAAACAGCGCAAGCAAAAAATTGCGACATACAAAAACCACGACAGACAAAAGCCGCGACGCACAAAAACAGCGACTTAAAACCCGCGACATACAATACAGCGACCTAAAAGCCACGACTAGTAATAACCACGACGTCAAAATCGCGGCTCACAAAACAGCGACCTCAACACCCTGACGCACAGAAACAGCGACGTACGAAAACAGCAGCAGACAATAATAGCTACGAAAATAGCCGCGACAAACAAGAATAGCAAGAACCAAACACAGCGACAAACGACAACAGCGACGCACAAAAACCGACAAACCAAAACCGCGACAGTCAAAAACAGCTACTCAAAATCCCCGACGCACAAAAAGAGTGACAGGGAAAATCAGCGACAGACAAAAACTGCGACGGCAAAACAACGACCCAAAAATGCATCACATAAACACAGAGACAAAATCCATGGCAGAAATATCAGCGACCCAAAAGGATAACATTCTTCGAAAAGTCAGATGCTGTTATCGCCCATAAAATTCATTTTGTCATTACCTTATCTTTTTATCGAAAAGTCAGTACGTGCTACAAAGATCACTAGATAAATTATAAATTGCCACAGCTCTTGAAGTGATATTGGTACAGCTTGACAGTTAAAAATATAATTTAAAGTCTAGTACGTGGACTCTTTCTCTTATCAGATTAAGTGATGTTTAAGTATAATGTATTCAGAATTTACAAGTTTTCAAGACATTCAATTACAAAATACTATAATGAGTTATAAAGAAAATAAAAAGAGTATAACCGGAGATAATTTCGATAGGAAAGAGTGTGAGTATTTAGGGTGACAAGAAATTTGTTTGCAAAAAAGAGTGTAACAAGCATTAAAGCATTATTTCAGGGGCTGTCACGGTAATAATATTGCAAACTTCCGGAGGTGATTATTTTCAGCAAAGCAAGAGTAAAGCTTCCTTGAAGAAATTCAAAATTATACATAGTTTTCGAAATAAATGTGCTCAAAATCACGCCAACATCGTTACAAATGGCGTCATAGTTCGAAACATAATGACATAAGAGGTCTCAGTTTACCAAATTGCGCTGGAAGTAGTATACAAAGGTAATGTTGAATTCTTGTAACTGCTAACGTTTAGCCTATAAAGTAGGAATAACATGGAAAAGCGTATTCTGTCCTCAGAAGTTCCAAGTGTAGAATAGAAACTTCAGCTGTTGTTATAGCCTATGTATCTTCCCTTCCATTTTTTAAAATTGAATATCCCAATACGTAGCTGCTCTGGCATCCCCCATTCATTGAACAATTGTAGGCTGCTATTTGTATTTCTTCTCTACTTTTTACCGTGCGTCATAATCTAATTATATACCGTCATAGACAGAGCTCATCTAGCGTTCTTCGAAAAGTTAGATGCTCCAAAAATCAATAGAAAATATGGCTAAACGCCACAGCACTTCAAGTGATATTGACACAGCTTTACAGTTAAAAATGCACTTGAAAGGCCAGTAGGTGCCTTCTCTCATTAGACTAGATTATGTTTAACTTTTAACTATTACTTACATAATGTTTTCGGAACTTATAAATTTGTAAGGCATTCAACTCCAATGTGCGTTGAAAGTTATAAAGATAAGGAAAAGAGTATAATTGGAGATACTTTCGGATAGAAAAGAGTATAGAGTATTTCAACATCTGAAAGAGTATGTCCGGTCAGCTGGTCAACCCCTGGCCCTTTTTCGAAATTTCAAATTTGTATTACGGCCCCAAAGGTCCCGAAAAAACTTGTCTTACGATCCAGATTGTTTATTTCAGAGGCCCGTCTACAGAAAACCCCGTTGAGTATTTTCATGTACGGTACTTTATGAGTTATGACGTAAAGTTTATCCCTTTTTCAAAATTTGGGGAGATTTTACTGGCCAGAGCCCTCGTTGTGACGTGTAAGTTAAAATCATTCTCAAGTCAGCTGTCGGGTCACAACAGATGGAGGAGACAAAAATTTTGTACCTTATGACTAGAAACGAACTTTTTTCGCTAATGCGATATGTACGAAACGTTACAAAAATGCGTATATTTCTCAGGAAACCTCAAACTTGTCATTTTAGAACCAGAAACCACGTTTATATTCTCGCGAATTTTTGCGAAATTCGGCATTACTTGCGATAAATGCGAATAAAAACGAAAAAGTGGAGTTCGTGCTAATTATTGCTAATAATAACTAAAAAGCGCATTTCCAATATTATTTAACTTAAAAATCGTTGTATTTTACCGAAAACGTGCACGACGCTTTACATTATATTTCAGTGAATACATTAGCTAGAATGTGCACCTAATCAAGGTATATCCTCATTTTTGTATTAGATACACCTTACTACCAAAAATATACTGTTTATAGTACTATATTTTTTTTAAAGAATGTGCTAAAGTTTAAAGAATAAATGCGACATAAATGCTAAAAATGGGGTAATTAATGCTACAAAATATCAAAATTGTTGCTACAAAGATTCATCTCTACTTATGACGTAATTTTTCATCTGCCTGCACCCCGTCCATAAGTAACTACAAGGTATAGAGAGGTGCTTGAGAAGTTACTGGAAAGATAGACGAGCTCTAAGCTGCCGGAACCGTCTTGATTGGTGCACTGGTGTCTCTCTTGTAGTGAGAAAGTTTGCTGTCATAAATATTTAGGTTTAGTATTAACAAAAAAATCAACACGAAAAAATGGAATAGGACAAAAGAAAATGGGCACTATACAACATTGTGCGATTTTCAGATGTGTAATTCTCTCGACGACGAAAAACGTTATTCTTTTAATATCTCCCATGTTTGGCTACATATCAAGGCGATACTTTTCACACAAGTACGTCACGCAAGTACACTTATATCCAGGGGTGTAGAGTCAGGGCGCCGGCCCGGTGCTTTTTCCAGACGACAAGGGCCGCATTGTTTCTTTATGTCATTTATTTTGTTATTTATTTTTCAAACACATTTTCTTAAATAGAAAGTAACTATTAGTCACTTTAAGGTCCACTAATAGCAAAGTAATTAGGGTCCTTATAAACCCGCTTAATCCATTCGTTCGTCCGTGTCTTTAAATTAAATTTCAGAAACTACAAGGTGTTTCTGAAATTTACAATCTACAAGGTGCTTGAGGTAGAGAGGTATATTTTTTAAAAAAATGCTTCCATTATTTTAAACGTAGCAGCATCAAACTTGACATAAACATTATTATTCGACACACCAGAAATATATTGTGAATGTCCTATCACCAAACACCCCGTTGTCAGTGTTGCTAACCCGTGTCCACAAAATATATTATGAACCACAATGTATAGAGACGTGGTTGACGTGTCGTTGAGAGGTCTCGGATAGACTAGCTCAGAGCCGCAGGAACAATCTTGATTGGTAGTGTTGGTCAGGGCTGCCAGCCGTGGGTGTCACAGTTCTGAAGCACCCCAGTCGTCAGTGCTGCTAACCTATTTTCTCTACAATTCATTCTTTTAGTTGGCTGTTTTTTACGTTAGACGTAGCAGTACAAAACTTGGCATAATTATTATTCAACACAATAAAAAATACTCTAGATGCCCCCATCTCCAAAAACCCCGCTGTCAGTGTTGTCAAATAGTGTCAAAAAATATATTTTGATCCACAAGGTGTAGTAACGTAGTTGTGATGTCGTTGGAGGAGTCTTGGCTTGACTATCTCAGCCACCTGGACATCATGATTAGGCGCCGCAATTGTTAGTATTCCCAACCATTAAAAAAAAATCAATATTCACTTTTTCAATTTATTTCCATATCGTTAAACGCGGCAAAAGAAAATTTAGTCGATTGTCAGCCAGAATCAGACTGCCTGAAATGCGTTTTTCTGGCTCGGTTAATCTTGTTCATAGTTTCTTCAGAAGAGAAGAAAAAATAAACGTGAATGTGTTTTGGGTCGGTTTTGTCCGTGAACGCAAAAATAAAAAATAAAGGAGATGCAGAGCAGCAGAGGAAGGGTGAGTCTACCACGAATATAACGGTTTCGGAATAAATGGAGGTCGCCAACTTGCGCACATGACTCTCTGGCTTGTTACGTAACACGTGCACTGTAAATACAACGACCAAACCACCGTTTGCAAGTTCGTATCGTGGTTCAGTGGTTATGACGTTGGCTTCCTGAATAAAAAAAACTCGGGTTCGAATTCCAGCGGGGCAAGATATTTTTTCTTTCACATTATATTTTTATATGTTATTATTATTAATTACTTTCTTGAATTTTTTGTAGATTATCGTACATTAGTGACCATGGGTTCGTGGAGGTTAAGTAAGGTTGGCTGCGGTCATGTATCTTTACACATTTTTGTTCTAATTTATTCCGTGCGTTTACCTGCTTCTAGTCACTCGGACAGCCTGCTGGCTCAAATTGTTTTCCGTCTGTTATCTGGTTACAGAAAGAATGTCTCCAGCATGTTCGACGGTGGAGCGAGATAAGAAGCAGGCCGCTTTCGCTTTCCGTTTGTAGGGGTTATTCGGAAAGAAGAATCTGCCTATTTTTTCTCTTTTGTTCCCCGAATGTTTTTTTTTTAAAGAAAATTGTAATATTAAAATATAACTAAAGTACTAATTAACAAATGCAGAATATGAAAATAACGATAAGCAAGGAAATGAAAAATTGAAATTCGGCGGTTTATAACAATCTCTTATTCATTTTGATTTCTACATATTCGATTATATCTTAATTTCCCTCGACTTCTGTATCTTTAGGATGTTATTTATCTATCATTAACCTAACGACTGCTATTTTCGTATTTTATCTTCTACCGGCGGAGAATGTGTCTTGACTGTAGTTCCAACTATTATTCATGTTTCGCCACACTTCAGACAATCCTACCATGACCCACTCCAGCTTTGCAAGTTCTTTCTCCTATTCCTCCACTTTGCCCTCACCAGAAAGTGTTTGACATGCCAGAGTCGTCATATACAGGCTCGTTGCAGTTGCGGTTTGGTTTCCTAGCAGCATACTGTCCAAACCCGGACATTTTAGCCCTTAGACTTGCTGCAACAGTAACTGTTGTCATTACCAGCTGCATTCAATCCTCTGGGTAATGAGGTTCGTAGAGGCTTTTTTTCTTTAGATGTATTTCCATCATGTGATTAAAAGAGTGTTACAGACATATGATGCACTACGCTGTCTAAAAGTGCGGTTTGGTGCCCAGCTTATATATGATCGTGGGCGAGGGCCCTTGTGTGTCAACGGGCTCCACAATAAGAACGTATGGATTGGACATCAGTCGTGTATTCCGGTTGGTTTCCCTAAAGAATTAGACTCTCTTGCCACTTAGGGACAGAAAGAAACCTTTTGGGGCGCCTTTAGCGGATTTTAAGCTTTAGATTTCGTTAACAACGCAAAAGCGAATCGTGCGACAATTACAATCACTTAACGATACAGTACGTCCTTTCATACAAATCGAGCTCTCCCTTGTTAGAGTCAGCGCCATATTTAGCGGGCACAATGTCGTGAATTGATTGAAAGACTGCGAATGTATGGGAAATTACGTTATTGTGATTCAGTTCATTACCTTTGTATGTGAGGAAGACTAATGAAGGGTTTTACCTTTTTTGGAAAACTCCAGAAAGAATATTCCTCTATTGAGTACTCAGAATGTACAATAACTCATGTGACTAAGCTTTCTTTAGATTGTAGATCCTTCGTAATGTTTTGTGTGTAACCTTAGCTATTTGGTTTCAATAAACTAAATATGATTGGATATTCCTAAATGCAGTTTCTATTATTCAGTACGTTGAAATATTTAAAAATGACTTCCACTGTTTATGTTATCGAATGTTGAAAATTTTTGACCATCATGTCTCATATATTTTCTATTTATATTATCTATCTACATAAGCTCTAACATATTTAAATGTTTGCCTCATTTTAAAGAATATTTTGGGAACTAAATTTGTTCACATATTTTGTTAGGAAGTACGAAAGTATTATATTTTCTTGAAATTTATTTAAGGTCTTTAGGAGACTTTGTCAGTCCGTATGGAAACTCATTTGAATATATTTTTTAAGGCAACTTTCGAAGCAGGAGTTAGTTTTGTGCTTATAAAATCAGATAAAATAAAATTTAAACACCGCTTTAAAACAACAGGATAGAAGTGAAATAAGTAGATATAGTATTGTTTCCTTCTTACAGACAGTGAAGGTAAGGAAAACTCTGAAAGAGCAGCGAAGAATCTTAATTCTAGTAGGAAGAACAGTGAAAGTAAGAGGAAATATTCTAAACTAGATCGAAAGAAACGTTACAAAACAACAACTAAAATCTTTGAAAGTGACGACGTCGGAAGATTGCTACCACAAGAAAGAGATGGTAGTATACAAGATGAACAGAAAGAAGACATGGTGGTTTCATGTTCAGGTAAACCACTTACAAAGTTGTAAGTAGGTACAAAGAAAACGCTAAGAAGTAGAAAGAAAATTTGTGGACTTTGTTAAGAGAAAGTTAATTAGTTTTATTTGTGGTTTTTGTAACGGATAGCTATGGTATAAAATTGCCACACTATTGCAGAAAGCATATCGTGTAAGGAGTAACAATGTAAGTATGATACATCTTGCATACACATACAGTAAGGAAGGAAACAAAAGTTAATTTTGTATGTTGAATGCTGAAATGGGTATATCAAAAGCGTTGTACAAAAATAACTGAATATACATTAGGTACGAATTTAATATTTATCTAGCAACACAAAGAATATCTTGAACATACTTAGGTACTGAGGGTTTTAGCAGGGTATACAATGATGCTATTAATTGTAACGTTTACTCATTTTGAAGTTTTAATAGGTTTTTCTTTAAATTTGACGTAACACAGATTTTTTGAAAATGTTTAAAGTTGCGTTAAAATTATAATACTAGTACAATTCACCATCATATGTTACATGTTCACCATTTTATTAAAAACAACAATCCATTTGAATCGAAAATGGTCGTCATCATACATGAAAAAACTTCCATAGTATGGTAGGAGTGCTACCGGAACAGCAAGAGAGCTACCGGGACGATAATGGTCCTTCTTTTTTAAGGCTTATAAATAAGACTGCGGCTACGTGCACGTCCGACGTTCACCGTATATAGCGTCTATGTACGCATTAATAGGAAATAACGTCACAGTTTAAATCGGAATAATGACATCAATACGAAGTTTACGTGCGTCTCGGGAGAGTAAAATTCAAAGTAATATGAGTCAGTGAGCATAGTTGTCATTGAGCCTTTCGTTGTCAATAATATCTGAACGTATATCATTACAACAAATTTTCTTGTGTTAAAATTATGTTTGGTCTTTACATATCTGATAATGAAAATAATCACCTTTATGACCTTTTACGGTTATTGTGGCACATTTTGCCGTATATACAGTTTATGCCTGTCATTCTATTGCAAATAATTTACACAGGCACTTCTATAGAACACTTTCAAACACTTAGAAAAAACAAGTAATCCTAAAAGTGGAACGAAAAGCTATTATTATTTCGTTAAATACGCTCGACTTGACCAACACACAGAAACATAGCGGCATATGAAGGAGTATTAATGGCGTCAGTTCGTGTTATAAAGGACATGTACTTTGGTATAAAGTCGCAGACATAATTTTGTCGAGTGGACGAAGATGAGTTAGTTTATCTCAGGTCTACCATGAACTGCAAACATGTCGTAGAAATTGCTGTTCATTGAGGTGAGGTAACACTGTCCCAACCTTCCCTAAGCGTGAAGATAGTAGATTGCTGACCCTCTCATACATAACTTCACTGTGAGTTTGGTTTATTTTCCATTAGAAATAGCTAAAAGAACGGGTTAATTTTTCAGCTACCCCAGCAATTGTAAAATTTACAGGAGAAATGTAATATTTCGAAGATGTTTGGAAATGGTAAAACGCAAAACGTAACAAAGTTTCCAGTCATGGAAGTGTGAAACAAGAGTGGAAAGTCCGAGGAACTATTTACGTGCTTCCGCATTTAGACCGAGCACATGGTATGAGTGTTAAATGTGAAGCGCATCGCGTATAATGAAAAGTAAATAAATAACCTGACGTTAAGAAACACGTCTTGCCTCCATCTACATAATTTTGATTTTTATAGCAAAATGTGTGTCATTCATAACACGAAATGACGCCATTAGTATTCCTCTGCCTGCCGCCATATCTGCTGAACAACTCGAGTACCTATTAATTGAAATAATAATTACACATGGCTTTTCGAAACTACTTGTATTGCTGGTTGTTCCTCTCTGTGTTTGTGTGTGTGTGTGTGTATTGTTTAAATTGAAATGAGTTGTATAGAGCGTACATATAGCTCATCAGCTGGGGGAACGAAAGTAAAATTTATCTAAAATAACTACAATTTATGTAATGAATATTGTTTCTGGTAATTTCCTGTATTAGTTGCTTCTGTTATATGACGTTAAATGTACTTCAAATTGTCACTTTCCTTATTTAGGATGCGTGGAATTCAGAATGTGAAGTAAAATGAAAGGGTGATGTGAGTGCAAGGGCAAACTTATGTATACCATGTCCTTGAACTCATATCAAACCTTGACTTACATAACATTCAGCTTTCTAAGCATCAGAAATAAGTAACATTTGAAGCAGTATTCAAAGCCTATGTCAAGTTGATAATTAATATAAAAATTACTTTATTTATTTCGATTTTCATCCTTATACTCACTAAAAATCTACTGTGTATGATACTGCACAAAGTAGTCAGCAGTTTAATACCATTAGCTAAATTCAGTCACTCAGCTAAGTCTGACCAGGTCGCTTTCTAGTAGATGTACCAATGTGAATGTATCTGTAGGTCAATTCATAATATAATTGTTCATTCCCAGTCCGTTTGAGACTTACGTTAAGCCCCATTTATTGTCCCGACGTTTTATCTAGAGTTGGATCAAATAAAAAAATTCTTCCTCTTTTATATAATTTTACAACACAAGAAATGTGTTAAACTTGAGGTCTTCCTCAGTTTTCGACATTCTATGTAGACCAATTTATAGCGATTGGAATGACATCACATAAAACGTCTGACACTGTTACGGCTCAAAGCTGATAATGTTAACGTATCATCCGCATCTATAACGTCACTTTCTGTTACTCGTGGTCCAAGTGTAAACTACGTTATTGACGTGTACATAGGCGTTGTCAAGGGCGTGCATCCTATGTGTGCGTAGCCACACCCTATTAATAAACCGAAGGTCTCAATTACAGCGGGACAAATGGAAAATATTTAATGCCTGCTACCGGAACGGGTTGGAACTTTTTCCATGTATGGCCGTCATATTATTGATATGACCTAAGAGGTTTCTGGCCTCTCATATCAGGTATCGGGCCATCGTTTGCCAACCCGTTTCTGTTTCAAATGGGCGTTCCCACCCTACATTGGTCAACTAAAATTCCCTGTACATTGGTTATCGTAAACAACCACTATAAACAGACAACACAAATTTTGCCCACTATTATTTGTAGTAGAGCCTGTTCGCAAATAAAAACTGCAAATAGTGATAAGAAGGTGCCGCTTAGCACACCAATTCTTTAGATGATTAAAAATTATATAAGATCGGGAGACATGTTGTCATTCCATGCAGAACGCCATTTTCCAAGATGGCGTCGAGAAAGGTAAAAATGCCTGTAACTTTGCTATCCTTTATATGATTTCCATAATCTCTCAGCCCCTATTGAACCAATTTAGACCAAATTTGGAGGGTAGTCTTCTAAAGATACTTAGTTTTGCCCCTCAGAAATTCAAACCGATCAGACGAAATATACAGGGCGTTTTAAAATATTTTATTATAATTTCAAGAGCTATCCGTTTGTTGTTCGGGCTACTTATCAGCCCCTACTCAACCGATTTTCACCAAATTTGAAGGGTAGGATACATCATAAATTCAAATCGATCCAAAGAAGTATACAGGATGTTTATTTTTTTGTATTGTTTCAATGGATTTTCGTCTGTTGTCCGGGATACTTCTCAGACCCTATTCAACCGATTTTCACCAAATTTGGAGGGTAAGCTCTACAAGTAACTAGTGTCTTAACTATTTGAGTAACTAAGTAAAATACTGCTAAAAGTTAAGGTAATGCAAAAGAAAGAACAATGAGAAAATTATTCCTACAATATATTTTTATTTACTCCCTAGAGATTACACAGACACAATTTAAACAAAACATTTGAAAAATCTCAAATGATGAAAACCCAAAAATTTTAATAAGTAAACTAAAATTCAGCAGGAGACAAAAAGTTCCTCGCTTACCACCTATGCACTCACTTGTTTAGGTATGACATTGTTAGAAATAGAAAAAATAAGGTTTACATACGGTTTTTGTGCAAAAGAAGAATGTTTAGAAAAGTAAAACAACTTACTCAGATTTAACCATAATTGGTGGATACTGACTGCAGGTGATATGCACACAGTCTCTCTTCCTTCTGACCTCCTATTGCCCTATCAATGCTTTATTTAAAGCCGAGATGATTAGATTTAAAACATTTTAATGTCCTGCCGCTGGCAGGACGAAAATAAGATCCAACGCACGTAGACATCTCCCGAAGGAGCTCTTAATGACATTTTTTACTTTACTTGATGAACTACACTTAGATAAGTAAATTACTTTGGAAAAACCTAGGTTGGAGGACAGTTTACTATTTTTAAAATTTAAAAAAACATAAAATAAAATAAGCATATATACTCCTATAATATATTTACATATTTTCTAACACCATAATATAGAATAAAATAATCATATTATATTACACTAGTTGTGCCCCCGCAAAATTTGAAACAGATCGGAGGAAAAATACAGATCTGATATTTGATGTCTTGATATAGTTACAGCAATTTTTGTTGTTTTCAACTCTCCCTTCGATTGTCATGCCCTTGGTCCGATTAGGCCCATTAACGAACTCTACAAAGATTTTGTACCTAAATCGATATTTACCTTAAAAGGAATTGTCTTATTTAAAGCTGTGTTTTTGTTTACTAAACTTCAGCCTCTATACCTGACAGCTTTATTTGTTCTTAATGCATCTTTTTAATTTGTTTCAGGTAATCTTGTAAGTTTCTTCCGATACAATTAAAATGGAACCAAAGCGTATTAAACTTGCAGAGGAAGGTGATACATCATCTTATTTCAACTGGGACCTTTGCTGCCTGTATCACAAGAATGGGAATTTAATTTGTCCAACCCGAAAAACTCAACAAACGGTTTCTTCAAACTCTGGATATGCCACGTTGATGTCCAATCTATTAGCATTTAAGGCAATTGGTGCACTCCCACTACATATATAAACTTGGATATTATGGATGATGGAAGTGGTTTAGAAGAAACTCTCAGGTCTAAAGGCGCAAAGTGGCACAAATCCGTCTGCTATTTGAACTTTAACAAACAAAAGTTGGAACGAGATCGAAAGCGTGTTGCAGGGGAACCACACTCTTCAAGCACATTGCTCTCTACCCCGGTTTCAACACATCAGAGTGACTCAGTCAGAAATTTCAGTACATTTCGGTCATCGTTTTGCCTTCCTTCACGGTTTGTAAAAACGTGTTGTTTTTTTCTGCAAAAAGGAAGACTCCAAGAATGCACCACTTGTCTATGTTGCAACTTTCATGGATGACAAATTGATGTATTGTGCAGATTTTCTAAAAGACACAGAACTTCAAGCATTTCTGTCCAGCGGAGACCTTGTTGCTAAAGGAGCAAAATACCACGCAAAGTGTCTCACTAATTTTTACAATCGATGCAGAGCTGCGAAGAGTCAAGGAATACAAGGTAACAAAACTGCTGAAGCAATAGCGTTTGCAGTTTGGTTCAGTTTATTAATTCAAAACTTCAGAGTGAAGATGTCGATTACGTTTTCAAAATGACAAGTCTTACGTCATATTACAGAGGGCAGTTGGCTGGTCTTCTTGGAGTTCCTGAGACCGAGTTGCCAGAAGTACACACTTCATGGTTGCGGGACAGGATTCTTTTTCCTCAACTAAGAGCAGATAAATCAGGAAAAGAATACTTACTTGAACGTGACGGTGCTAATATAAGTTCCCACTCTTCTGATACAGGCAGCAAAGGTCCTAGTTGAAATAAGATGATGTATCACCTTCCTCTGCAGGTTCCATACACTTTGGTTCCATTTTAATTGTAACGGAAGAAACTTACAACATTACCTGAAACTAATTAAAAAGATGCATTAAGAACATAAGAAATGTCAGGTATAGAGCTTGAAATTGTAGTACACAAAAACACAGCTTTAAATAAGATATTTCATTTTTAGGTGAATATCGATTTAGGGACCAAGGGGATGAAAATCGAAGGGAGAGTTGAAAACACCAAAAATCGCTGTAACTGTTTAAATACGTCAAAAATATTAGATTTGTATTTTTCTCCGATTTGTTTTAAATTTTGGGACGCACAACTAATTACTTATAGAAGCTTACCCTCCAAATTTGGTGAAAATCGGTTGAATAGGGTCTGACAAGGAGACCGTCAACATTGTTATGCCGAAACCTACCCTCAAATTTTTTGTACGTCTTGATTACACTAAAATAACACTCCACACAAAATTTGAGGTGCCATTTCAAAGTGCAATTGGGCCCAAAAAATTGTTAGAAACCTGAAAATTTTGCTGTCATAATATGAATCGAGTTTGCCACACTGGGACAGAGAATCAGGTTAGCTACTTGGAGGAGAGAAATGACTGCGCTGCTTACTACCTGGGGAAAATGTCTGGGACGAGAAATGTATTCTGCAGTGGTCCTAATTTTGTATTCTTCACTTTTGCCGTAAATTCTTGAAATGCACTTTTTTGTAACTTTTCTAAAATCACATTAGAAATTCATAAATAACGTCATATCTTGACAGCCAATGACATAAACTTAGCAAATGAAAATCAAAGTTGTACTCACTACATCTATTTAAGCAATGTTTATGATTGAAGACTGCAGTTTAGAGGGAATTTCCATGATTGTCCTATTAAATGGCATTAATTCCTTAATAATGAAATTCTTACGTTACAATACCTGTCTATTCGGAACCCCTTCAACTTGAGTAGAGTAGGAACTTCAATTGTGGTTTACTAAGCCGACACGGCCTGCGTCATTATCTGTCGAAATATGACATCACTTATGATGAGGCTGCTTTAACTTTGAGCGCTTGTAGCTCCAAAATACTGTACATGATTTGAAATTTCTTCAAAGGATTCTTTCTTGTTTTGATGTGAATAATCTTCTCCCGAAGTTTTCCCCTTATTTCAGGGTTTGATTAATTGAATTCTTATTAACATCCTAAACAAGCTGGTGAGCTTCTAAGGACGGGACCTACAGTTTTTGGTAAAGTGGACTCTGAACCACTCCGTTCAATACACCTGGCCGGCGTGAATTGAAACCGTCACCACGCGCAATAAAAGCCAGCGTACTAAGCTCTTGGCTACCCGGAGGTCACCGTTATTTCAAGGACAACCTATATATAATAACGCTTTAAATTATACTAATTCTGCATGAAACTGAATTTCGGGATCTTGCAACACCCTGACCCCTTTCATACTCCCCTGATTGAAATGTATCTTGATATGTAATGTTCCGTAACCACTAGTTGGTTCAACCTGCTATAATTGCATCAAATAGGTTTCGAAAATTATGAACCACTCTAACACAGTGATTCCGCCAGACTTCTCCCCCCCCTCGTGGTGGGTGTCACCTCCAAATTCTCAACAAGCTCCCAACTTAAATTTTTGCTGTCAAAAATCGATAAAAACGTGCAAAACTCCACTTACACCCTCACTATTTTGACTTTACACCCCCAACTGAAAATCCTGGCAGAGTCCCTAACATATCCTAGCAACCCCATGAGCAAATTTGGCAGGTCGACGACGGCCACGCCATGGCCGACGTCGACCCGACCGATTTGCTAATGAAAAATAGTCTATATCACTCTTACTCGCACACGATTTACGCACCTGGAAACTTGTGTAACATGTAATACTGCAGACACAACAGACACCACGTAAGTAAGTTAAGTTAAAATTGAGCTTCTATATTGCATTATTACAGTTGGGAATAAAGAACTTCAAGTTATAGACAGTTAATTTTAAGAACTGCTATTTGGGGTATCAGTTTTAACACCTATTTGTATATAACAGCGACTGTTATTACTGTCACGGAAAGTAGCACTAATGCCCATCCCTAGTCCACCTGGCACTCGGCCAGTGTAGCCAACTAGATTTATATTATGGTAGTAAAATTTTACAATTTCTGACAATTTTTTTGGTCTACATGCACTTTGAATTGGCACTTCAGACTTTGTGTGGAGTGTTATTTTAGTGCAATCGACACGTACGAAAAATTTGAGAGCAGGTTTCGGCATGACAATGTTGACGGTCTCCTTGTGAGAAGTATCCCGGATAACAGACGGATAGCCCTTGAAATTATACCAAAACATTTTAAACACCCTGTATTATTTCTTCCGATCGGTTATAATTTCTGAAGGAAGAACTAGATATCCTTAGAAGGCTACCCTCCAAATTTGGTTGAATAGGGGCTAAGAAGTAGCCCGGACAATAGCCCTTGAAATCATACAAAAGCATTTTAAAAGAGTATGTTTCTTTCGATCGGTTTGAATTTATGAGGGACAAAACTAGGTATCTTTAGAAGACTACCCTCCAAATTTGCTGTAAATCGGTTGAATAGGGCCTGAGAAAATTGATGGAAATTGGATAAAGGATAGGAGAGTTACAGGCATTTTTACCTTTTTCGACGCCATCTTGGAAAATGGCGCTTTGCATGAAATGTCAGCGTGTCTCCCGATCTCATATCATTTCTTATGTTCTAAAGAACTTGTATGCGAAGCGACACATTATTATCAAGATTTACAGTTTTCTAACGGAAACTCATGCGAACCAACTCAACTATTGGTGGCTCTTATAAACAATGATGAGGAAGTATTTCCTGCAACAAGTTTGCAGATCGTCTCTTCAAGAAACGGTCCTTCAGAAAGTGCTATAATTACATTTTTGGCATTTTGGACTATACTAGCTAATATATTTCTGCAAAAATATATTTTCTTCTGCTGAACAGATATGTGTCCCATACTACATTTCACGGGTATTTTAAAAACCGCATATGATGTAATTATTTCTAGAGATAATTCTAATTATGAAACAAATGTAAAATTTCACTTGAATTAAATTATTTATTACACTGCTTCCAAATTCATTTTGATTTTATAACGTGTGCTATTAAAGATCTTAATAATGATAATGATAATAATAATAATAGAATCACAAATCTCTATGGTTTCTAAATAGCGTTTCCTTGAAAACTGATATGTGTTTGCCAAATTAAACATTTCCCCCATTTCTATGCATGCTTCTAACTGTAATTACATTTCAAGCGAAAAATACATTTTAGGTTTTAAGATAATAATGTAGTCGTTTGACATGTATTGACGTGTCACAGGTTAGCGGAGTACTGACCTCACAAATTTGCGTTGTCAGTGCGTGAATAGGTAGCCATGTAATAAGGGGAACATTAGAGAAGGCACAGGTATGGAGTGTGAATGAGAGACAGGGACAGCGTATCGTATCGATGAAATGGAAACTGCTCATGATCACGTCAAACACTGTTTGCTTTTCGAGTTCGATAAAAGCAGTAATGCGACCAGAGCCTTGTGCAACATTCGGTATGTGTATGGTAAAGATGTAGTTGATGATAGCACATATCGGTGGTTTAGAAAATTCAGGGATGGAGACAGAAACTGTCAAGGTAAACCACGGTCTAGACGTCTATCAGTATTTTGCGAAGACGATATCGACCAAACCATATGAAGCAGTCGAATCCAACCGTAAAGGAATTAGCTAAAACCTTCCAGGTACACAGGACAATAGTTGAACGACGGCTCGAATCGCTGGATTTGACCTCAAAGTTCGATTGTTAGATTTCTTGCTTTTCCGGTACAAAAATTACCAGGTTTTGACACGCATTGTCGCGGGTGATAAGAAGTGGGCTCTGTACCGGTACATAACGCGTCGAAAGACTATGTGTAGCGTTTCTGAACCACCTCCATTGACGTCCAAAGCAGAACTTAATCCCAAGATTGTAATATTATTTGTGTGGTAGGATGTGAAAGGCATTCATTGGGACGTTCTGGAACCTAACCAAACCATTAATGCCACCTTCTACTGCCAACAGGTGGAAAGACTGTGAGCAGCATTGTGATCAAAGCGGTCAAGCCTCGTCATTGGCCAAGGAGTTTTTTTTTTTTGGAGACCCACCTTCCACCCCTGTCTCTATAAATTCTTTGCACAAAATGGGTTGTGCACTTTCAAGGGCGTGCAGCACGAGCAATTGTTCGCTCTTCCCATTTTGGGACAGGCAATCTGTAGAGATTCTCGGATTGCCGTGTTCCGACAGTCCGAGAAGCTTCTTTGTTTCCTCAGTTTTGACTTCGGGTGGTGCAGGACGGACTTTGGACCAGGTGTCCAGAATATTCTCTTGGCCTTTGTTCCTAATTTGGGAACTTTTCTTGGGGGGGGGGGGATGCCCTACCATTATCTTTCATTTGCTATATTATACAAAAATATTTAACATATAGAACAACACACACACAAGGACAGCACAACTTAGACGTCGTCTCAAGATGGCTTCTTCTTCTTTTTCTGAAACGATAAGAAAAAAAGGGGAGGGAAAAGAAGCTGGACTGCAACGTAAGTATTACTGGTATTTTCTCACAAAGTTTTTGCTGGTCCGTTCTGTGTTTCCATTCCTGGTTCCCTTCCTCCTTTTCTCACGCAGTTAGTCTTGTTCCTCAAGTCACATTCACATCACACACACACAACTAATGGCTAGTATATTTAAGAAAGCTTGTGTCCCGGATTGCAGGTCACTCACATTTAGTTTCTGTTTTTATTTTTATTTTTTCGGTTTCTTGTTTTTATCTTCTATTTTATTTGGCCTCCCGTCACCACTCACACAAACGCACAATACAACTTGAGCCTCTCTTGCCGCCGGGTTCCTACAGCAAGGCACCCACTAGGACACCGCTGGTTTCGAGCGGTCATACACTCGCTCACTTTTACTCATATTCACTTATCTTGATTTTATTTAGCTAGATTTTATGCACTATTGCTGGTTTAGTTTTTTATTTTTCCTTTTTTGATGGAGTTTAGTTATTAGTTTATTTTTAGTTTCGGATTGTTCTAGTTCCCGGTTTGTTCCATACCGCATGCTGATAGCGAAGTTCGCGCTCGTCGAACCGGCCGCGCACACGCCTCGCTCGCGAGGTCCGCGTCACGTTTCCCTCCATGCGGTATCAGCTCCCTGTTTTCTATTGGTCAGCATCTGGTCTTCGCCGCGCCCGGCCTCGGTCGCCCCCGGATATAAATTTCCTTCTGTGATACTCAGTTTTTTTTGGGTTATCTCCTGGAGGACAATCGCCAGTTCTGTTGTTCTCAGAACTTCTGCGATTTCCATATCCTCTAGGAGAGTTCTTTAGTTGCCAACCAGGTTTCTGTTTCTTCGCATTTTAGCATTACGTGTTCCGGAGTAGCGACCGACCCATAGGCGCGACACAGGTTATCCTCGACCATATTCATGACCTTTAGTTTCTGCCTGAATGGGCCATGTACCGTGAGGAAGTGTAGCAATCCTCCCGTAATCTCCACCTCGAGCTCCATCCTGCCATCCACGTCCGATATTATACTATATAATCTTATAGCTTTCGGGCATTCTTGCCATAAATGCTGCGATGTGTTGGTTAGTATTTCCTGTACATCCTGCTTGTTGTCCACAGGAGCATGTAGTATCCTAGTGACTCTTTCGTTATTTTACTTCTTGATCCAATACATAGCACCTAGTTTTTTTTACTTATAGGTGCAATGTATGGGTTACAGTAGCCACCTGGAGTGCCTTCACCGGCGTTGTTCTGTATGCTTCTGTGAGTATTATCAGAAGCTTCCTTTGAGCGCAGTTTATTGTTTGACTTTGTCTAACATCGTCCATCCGGTGGCTCCAGACACTGGCGGCGAATCCGACTAAAGATCTTATGATGACGTCATGCTACAGCGTAACAATTTTGATCGGTATTCTTAGTTCTTTTGCCGCAATGTTTGCTAGTTTATGTGCTATATTGATTGCTTTGCTTGATATCAGTTCGGTGTGTTTTCTAAAGTTTAACCTTTCGTCAAGGGTTAGTCCTAAATATTTAAAAGTTTTTACTCTCTTAATTGTTTTATTATCGATTTTGATAATGGGTCCTCTGTTGAGATTAAGTTTTCCTTTAAATAGTACAAATTTTATTTTCTCTACTGAGACTTAATTTATTATTTCTGCACCATGACATCATTTCTCTTGTGACTACGTTAGATTTCCTTTCTATCTTCAATTTGCTGTTTCTTTTTATTATCACCGCCAGGTCGTCCGCAAACCCTACAATTCGTTCTATCTCTTGTAGTTCATTAAGCATTTCCAGACATGGCTGGAAGGTTAGGTCCCAGAAGATCGACCCTAGAATCGACCCCTGAGGGCATCCTCTTGTCAGTCTTTTGCCCACAACTCCATCGGCCGTACTCACTTCTATTACAAAAATAGTTTTTAATCACTTTCCAAGTTTTTGTGTGGATTTGAGATTTGTTATCTCTCTCATTACAGCTGGCCACCACAGGTTGTTGAACGCCCCACTATGCCAAAGAATATTGCTATATTTACACTCATCATTATTAACGTGATGAATTTTGTTACAGAGCTCGTTGATGGCGTCTTCAATAGATTTATTTTTCCTAAAACAAAATTGTAAGTTGCATTCATTAATATTTTTCCTTTTATTATTTATCTTCCCTCCAATCACCTTTTGGAATATTTTGTTTACGACGTTTAGCAGGCAGATAGGTCTGTATGACTTAGGGTTTGTTCTATCCTTATCCTCGCATTTCAAGAGTATAACCAGCTTTGCCTTCTTTTAGGAGTTGGGAAAGATGCTTTGTTCTAAGCATTAGCGAAAAAGCCTTACGAGGTATGGCGTCCAGATATCTTTGTTTTCTTTATAGATTTTATTCTTTATATCGTCTAGACTTGGGGCCTTTCCGTTTTTAAGACTTTTTATAGCTTGTTCAACGTCCCAGTTTGTAACGATGAGCTCTTCATTGTTTTCTTCCTCTTACTCGGGGTTGTAGGTCTTGGGTGCTTCCCACGTAAGTGTGTTATGCTCATTATCCTCTTTTTCTAAATCACCGGGGAACAATTTTGTGAAAAGTAGCTCTGTGGTATCCTTCCAACTGGTGGTATACTGTCCATTATCGTTTTTCAATGTGTTTTGGGTGACCTTCGTCTTTATTTGACTCATCACAATCTTGTATGGTGTTCCCCTTGGGTCTAGACTAAGATTGTCTTCTACGAATTTGTTCCAGGTTCTTTTTTTGTGTTCATGTAGCTCTTTCTCGAATTGTTGTTTGATTTCCCTATACTTGTTTAGCCTGCTTTGCCTCAACTCGTGGTCTCTAGCCGCTCTGTAACTTCTTCTTGCTGCTTTTGTTTTTCTTTTTAGCTGACCTAATTCCGCTGTCCAATACGCTTTCTTCTTTTTCGTTCCACCTTTTTTACTTGGGTTGGCTTCTTTGATAGCTTTCTTTGTGGCCTGCTCTAGTTCCTCCGTAAAGTTATCAATATTGCAGTTTCTGTCTATCTGTGGTAAGTTTAGTTTGTTATTATTTTTTTTACATTATATTTAAATACTGTTTTGTCTTCTTCATGATCTTGTTGTTTTACATTTATGTTAAATCCGATGGCGTTATGGGCACTCCTTGTTGCATCTTCCATGACTCTTCAATCCGTTAAGTCATTATATATGTTTTCCCTGGACATGGTTACATCGATATTTGACTCCGCCCCTTGCCCCTAAATGTCGGAGTTTGTCCTCTGTTGTGGATGTTTAAGTTAAACTGTTGGATCAGCTCTTCGAACATTTTCCCATAACCGTCAGATCCGGGGCAGTGCCACAGCGGGGACTTTGCATTCAAATCCCCCCAAATCATTATATCCTTATTATTAAAAGCATTCAAAATATTCCCTAATCTCATTACAAACATCTCGGTCGGAAGAGAGAACTGACAGTAAATATTGACTACTAACAGCTTTCTCTTTTTATTGGTTATCTCTAGACACTGGACCCACCTGTCCGAGTATTGGGCATGCGCTAGAGCTTCTATATTCTAATTGAATATCAACGTTGCAACCATTGTAGTTTCCTCCCTCGGCAGCACCGCCACGACATCGACCGGAAACCCCTGCAGTCTTCCCTTTGTGGTGTATGGTTCCTGCAGGCGTGCCACGTGTACGTTCTCCTCTTCACATAGATGTCTCAGCTCAGCCCATGCTAGTTTGGATCTATCCGCGTTTCGCTGGATGATATTAATCATGATTTATGGTTGTCTAGTGTAGACATAGCATGCAGGATTTGTTTCTGCTAGATTAAAGGCTATCCGCCGATATACCATGACAAACTGCCGATAGACGCTTTTATGGCCGGTATTATGATGGTGGATATGGCCTATCCACCATCATAATACCGGGACACATGCTGCTGTCATCATCCGTCAAAAATTGATGGATATAAGTTGGGTGGTTTTACCGCACCCGCTGTATTCTCCTGACTTGTTCCCTATAGACTACCACCTATTTAGCGCTTTGTGGAACTCCTTCGCACGGAAAATCTTGGATGATGTGGAGGCTGTGAAAACTTCCGTACAACATTTCTTCAACTCCAAACCTCAGGACTTTTATAGGCGTAGGATTCATTTACCAGGAAGATGTCAAGAGGTGAACGATTGCCATGGCGATTATGCATAGTCCTAGGTGAGTTCCATTTTGTGTTGTTCGCATTTTTATATACACACACCGAAAAGGGATAGAACTTTTGCTCCTACTTAATATATATAGGAGAGAGAGAGAGAGAGAGAGAGAGAAGAGGCAGAAGTCACTAAACATTGAAAGGTGAACTAATATTTTATTGGCATGAATCAACAAGAGTAATTAAATCTTGATAGCTGTTCGATTGTAGGCGATGCATTCTCACGCATATATAGTTAACTATCAAATGAAAATACGAGTTTGGATGTGTAAAATCCATCCACGGCGTGGCTAATAAGGATTACCTTAACGCAATTCAATAAGCGTTGATATTCTTAATAACTTTCAGTCTACCCTGTAAAGAAAAGATGGAGACAAAACTTCGGAAGGTAAATTTTGATACTGAAACAAGAAAACAGATGGGTCGAATACCGCTTCGTTTCCGAGACACAGGGCTTTCAGCTTAAACCCCCAAATCGACTCCTTACAATGGTAAATACAATGAATAATTCGCTATTAATCGTAAACGATACATTAAAATGAAATTCTAATTTTCGGAAGGTGATATCAGTACAGTGCATGTGAGGAGCTAGAAAGTCATGTCGTCGGTTAGTACTGTTGCCAAATGACACGGCTTCTGTTTATTGGATATGCGCTTCATTCTAGTGCATACAAACATCATGTGTGAACACAGTACGCAGTGTTGGAAACTGAGAATATTACATCAGGTTAAACATAAAAAATCAACATTTACTTGCATCGATTCTTAACAAGAAGGTACGAACCTTCACAACCGTCGAAATATATTTAAAAAATGTCCGTTAAAATCTTTTTGCTAAATATTTATGTGAATGGACCTCTTATAATTTTCCTTTCAAAAGGTGGTTCAAATTAGTTCCCGAATATAAATTACAACAACTAGTTATTTTAAGCGTTGTAGGCATTGACAGTATGCACTCTAAGCTGCCATACTAAAAATGGTCTCCAATATATTTCTACCTGTAACTTTTGAATGAATCGTCCTATTTTACCAGCTTATCCCATAATTAATGTCATATTTTTGCACCATGAGGAAAAGAACAATAACTTACTTGGAACATTACCGTTAAACGGGAAAATAGTCTCCATCGGACTCCTCAACGCTGGCACCCGCCAACCGTTTGTTGAATTTCTCGCTGAAAGATGTCACCGGTTTTTGGAGCAGAGAATTGGGTCACTGTTCATCGCACGCCAGCCTTATTGTGCAGTGTTTTCCAGGAAAGTTGCTTTTGGAGGCTGTGAAAAAGACAGTAGTCTGTTGGTGCAAGATCTGGTGAAATCGCCGGGTGGAAGTTTCTCCCTCGTACATTCCTCGATCTTAACACAGGTCTTTCTTGCCGTGTGTGGGCGCGCGTTATCACCGTGGATGAGCACACTGGCGATTAACCAGAGCAGGACGTTTCTCCAACAATGGAGTCCGTAAACGTTCAACCTGGTGATAGTAGACATCTGTATTGATGGTCTGCTTACGTGGCAGGAGCTCAAAATGGATTATCCCACGGATATCCTAACAAACACTCAACATCACTTTGCATTGGTGGAGATTCTTCTGTTTTTCCACAGTTCCTGCCCCCCTCTAGGTACACACTGCTGTTTGCCTGTAATGTTATGGTAGAGGACCCACTTTTCATCCTCTATCACAATTCTGTCCAGAAATGGCTCCCGGGAACTGCAAACGTCAACTCACTGCTGCTTCTGTTGAGGCGTTAACGCATGGGGTGCCCCTTATCCGAGTTTCGACACTTACCCAAGATCGTGCAGATGGCGATGAAGGGTCGAATGAGTGACATGGAGTTCGCTGGTCAGTTTTTCATCAGTTTGCATTGGATTTGCCTCCACCGCTGCTCAATGGGCTTCGTTCTCCATCTACACAGGTTTCCCTTCTCGTGGATTGTGGGTGTGGCTGGTGTACCCAGACCGAACCCTCTGGAATCACCTCTGGCACTTTCGCACATCCACAGCACCCTGACCATATACGACATTGACGTTTCGTGCCGTTGCGCTGGCTGTGATATCTTTGGTGACACTCAAACAGCATGACATGCCGTATATGGTCCTCCAATACTACCATTATCAAACACAAGCCACGCCTCTAAAACATGAAGTAGACATTTCTCCTTCTACACACAGCTGCACAATCAAGTGCTCTATATGACTCAGCTATGGCACGTGTCGCCTGCTTCACTATTCGCTCGCCAGATGGCGTCATTGCAGCGGTCATCGCCTATACGACATTAATTATGAGATAACCCGGTAGTTCTCTGTTTTTAGTTTCTTCAATTTTTGGACCTACCATTCCACCTCTGACTAAGCTATTTTCAAGCAGATTGGATTGGGCACCTCATGAGCATCTTAACTCTTTTTCATTTTGGGGCAGGTTCCGCAAGGAGCTTTTCAGAGTGGCGGAGTGCCTTAATTCTGTGAATTCTACTCTTTTCCCCTGATTTGATGGAAGGCGTGGTTGAGGAAAGTCTTTTAACCTGATTTTCCCATATTATCCAGGCCGTTTTCCGTAGTTAGGGCTTTATATCTTTTCTTTCGACTATTTTCTGATTTATTTCACAAATATATAATCTGGACATCACAATAACAACACGAACATAAATACAAACTTGAGCACTCCTTTTGGACGGTTTCTCCGGTTGTTACTCCAATCTTAACCTATAATATGTCAGGCAAATTTGATTAAGAAAAGAAATTCATTCGCATTTTGATAAGAAATTTAAAAATAATTTAGTTACACTTAAATAATTGGCATTGTTTATAAGTCTTTGTTTCTCTGCTGCATCAACTTGCCATACGTTATCGTTGGGAGGACCGTTACGCAGACTACTGAAATACCGTGTTTGCTGGTTCATCTTTTGGGTAGTTTTTTCTTGATCCTCGCACCATTTACACCACTTTAACAAACAAAGGGCGCCATTGCAGGAGAAAAGAAAACACCTGTCAGTTATCCTCTAAGCTCTATTTCAATATTTTGTTTCATTTTCCATGCACAGTTTGCACTGACCTCTGAGGTCTTATAGACCTCCAACAACTATTTAACTTTCTGCCCAGAATGATAAATCTGGAGAATCTGCAAATTCCACAAACCAATGTTCTCCCATCGGTGTTACCATTGCAACGTATTGTCTCAAATCCTAGTGTATCCTAATGGAGACGAACGCATTTGACATTTCGTAAATGATACTACTCTTTCCTTTTCCTAGCAGAGCAAAAGTTTCTTGAAAGAAGGGAATTTTGTGCTTAGTGACCACCGTTTGGATATTCACGATCTGGCATCCAGTATACATTTACATTCTGAGCTCTTCTTCTTGCGAAGGATAAAGCAGCTCACAAACTTCGTAGAACCTCTCTCAATCACTTCTTCGTCTCCATCTTCTGCATCAAATTACACAAAACTCCACGGTTTCCCTCCGAAAGCGGTCTGAGTTTCATGCTAAACTGCCTCTCGTTCTTGACTTCTATATGGTGTTCTATCATATTTGAATATGGTGTTCCTAGTAGTTTGAAAAAAGTCAGAATATTTGTGGAGAAGCTTGCAATATTTTCCGTTGAAGGAAATGGATAAATATGAACTTTCAACAGCTTCATCAGGAATTCTTCAACTGTTTTCTCCATCTCTTCTAAAACGTACATTTCGGGCTCTTCGGGATCGAACCAACACAAAGGGGCATCATCTCTCTCTAATCCCCATCCTCCATAGTAAATACAGACCCTCAAGTCTCTCCCATCTACTAAAGGTCGTAGTAGTTTGGAATAGGAATATGGATTAACACTATGATTATAAACAAAAAAGCCATGGGTGTCGCCTACCACGCTTGAGACTCCATGTGCAGTCCTTATTCTTGTTACTGGGTCTTTCTTTCTAGAGATGTCAACGACTCGCTCGACTCGAGTCGCGACTCGGTCAGACTCGATTCGAGTCGGTGCTCAGTACCTGCTCGAGTCGAGTCAGTGGTCACAACTGCTCGACTCGAGGTGAGTCGGCGCTCACTATGTGCTCGAGTCAAGTCGAGTCGGCGCTCACTATGTGCTCAAGTCGAGTCGAATCGACGCTCAGTAGGTGCTAGAGTCGAGTCGGTACTCAGAACTGCTCGAGTCGAGTCGGAGCTCACTATATGCTTGAGTCGAGCCGAGTCGGCTCTCACTATGTGCTCGAGTAGAGCCGAGTCGCTGCTCAGAGAGACTCACGATGCGACTCGGTTACAGTGAGTCGAGCTCGAGTGTTATACTCGCCGCTCGAGCTGAGCGGATTGACATAACCGTCATAAAAGGAGTCAGTGGACGATGTCATACTAATGCAAAGTTATCTTACCTCATAATTTATACACAGCTATCTCGGTTTTCTACTTGTTCAGTTATTCGAGAACATTTGGAACAACACTTATGTTGCCAAAGAGATCAATATAGTAACTTCACATCGACTATCATGCTTTTTAGTATCATTGTTTTCAAAGTTAGTAGGAAAGAAAAAGCAAATAGTGAAACTAAATTAACATAAACAAATAATAAACTTTTTAAAACATTCTTTTCTTAATTGGTACTAAAAAGAAAAAATGTTTATGCATGCCTAAAAAGAAAAGCATGAGGCGCGCTCTCATATACAGTCACTTCATAAATTCTTGGAATAATGCGCACCATTCTTTTCATCTTAGTAATGCATAAACATTTTTTTTTAATTTTTAGTACGAATTGATTAAGAAATGAATGTCTTTAAAAAGTTTTTTTTCGAGTTATTTCGATATCAACGACTCGCTCGATTCGAGTCGCGACTCAGTCAGACTCGATTCGAGTCGGCGCTCACTATGTGCTCCAGTCGGCGCTCACTATGTACTCGAGTCGAGTCGGCGCTCAGTAGCTGCTCGAGTCGAGTAGAGTCGGTACTCAGAACTGCTCGAGTCGAGTCGAGTCGGAGCTCACTATATGCTCGAGTTGAGCCGAGTCGGCGCTCACTATGTGCTCGAGTCGAGTCGAGTCGGCGCTCACTATGTGCCCGAGTCGAGCCGAGTCGGCGCTCACTATGTGCTCGAGTAGAGCCGAGTCTCTGCTCAGAGAGACTCACGCAGTGACTCGGTTACAGTGAGTCGAGCTCGAGCGACGAATCGACTCGAGCGTTAGACTCGCCGCTCGAGCCGAGCGGATTGACATAACCGTCAGAAAAGGAGTCAGTGGACGATGTCATACTAATGCAAAGTTATCTTACCTCATAATTTATACATACAGGGGCTGGACAAAAAAATCTAAAAACACGTCATACAGGACACGTAAGTGTGGCCCGCAATTGTACACCACGTGTTGCGGTTGCCGATCGTGTTTTGTTTTCAATGTGTCATGTGGACCTTCCTCTTCCCAGTTCACCTGTGAGTGTCGTGGTGTGCAAGTGGTGCGGTAAAATGGGCGACCTGACAGACTTCCAAAGAGGCATGATCGTTGGTGCCCGTCTGGTTGGAGCTTCAGTGACATCAGTGGCGACCATTGTGGGGGTATCGACAGGCACTGTGTCCAATGTCACGAGGGCATACACAATGCATGGGCAAACAACGTCTGCAAAGCACAACAGTGGTCGAAAGACAATCCTGTCCGATAGGGACAGGAGGGCATTAAAACGGATTGTAGCAGCTAAAAAACAGACCACTGCAATGAAAATTACGTCTGAACTCAATTCCGGCCTACAGAACCCGGTTTCATCAAAAACAGTGCGACGGTAACTTCATAAAATGAAAATTCATGGCAGTACCACGATCGCCAAACCTCTGGTCACAGGAGTAAATGCGAAGCGGCGTATCCAGTGGTGCAAGGATCACAAGGAGTGGACGCTTGATCAGTGGAAACACGTAATGTATTCCGATGAATCGACCTACACCTTGTTTCCAACAACCGTCGTATGAAGAACATCGTCGCAGGCCTATGATCCAGACTGTCTGCTCCCAACTGTAAAGCATGGGGTTGGTTCTGTTACAGTATGGGCAGTGATATCGTGGTTTTCTGTAGGTCCCATCATAGCCCTGCATGGAATGATGAATGCTAAGGCGTATGAGGCCATTTTGGGGGACCAGGTTCTACCCATGGCCCACACATTGTTCCCGGATGGTGATGGCATCTACCAAGATGATTTGGCACCCTGTCACGCTGCAAAAACGGTGCAATCATGGTTTGAGGAGCATGACCAGGAGCTATCACACCTCCCCTGGGTCCCACAATCGCCAGATCTGAACATCATTGAGCCATTGTGGTCTGTGTTAGAAAGGCGTATTCGGTCTCATTACCCTCCACCATCATCCCTTAAGGAACTGGAGCATGTTTTGGAGGAAGAATGGTACAACATTCCACACACCACGATTCAGGAGCTGTATACGTCCATTCCACGTCGGATCCAAGCTGTTTTGGACGCAAAAGGAGGCCCCACACCATACTAGGTATGATTTTCACACTTTTTCAAACATTTTAGATTTTTTTGTCCAACCCCTGTAGTTATCTCGGTTTTCTACTTGTTCAGTTATTCGAGAAAACTTGGAACAACAACTTATGTTGCCAAAGAGATCAATAAAGTAACTTCACGTCGACTATCATGCTTTCTAGTATCATTGTTTTCAAAGTTAGTAGGAAAGAAAAAGCAAATAGTGAAACTAAATTAACATAAACAAATAATACAGTACTTTTTAAAAACATTATTTTCTTAATTGGTACTAAAAAGAAAAAAATGTTTATGCATGCCTAAAAAGAAAAGCATGAGGCGCGCTCTCATATAGTCACTTCATAAATTCTTGGAATAATGCGCACCACTCTTTTCTTCTTAGTCATGCATAAACAATTTTTTTTTACCTTTTAGTACGAATTGATTAAGAAATGAATGTCTTTAAAAAGTTTTTTTTCGAGTTATTTCGATATCAACGACTCGCTCGATTCGAGTCGCGACTCGGTCAGACTCGAGTCGAGTCGAGTCGGCGCTCACTATGTGCTCCAGTCGGCGCTCACTATGTACTCGAGTCGAGTCGGCGCTCACTATGTGCTCCAGTCGGTGCTCACTATGTACTCGAGTCGAGTCAGCGCTCAGTAGCTGCTCGAGTCGAGTCGAGCCGGTACGCAGAACTGCTCGAGTCGAGTCGAGTCGAAGCTGACTATATGCTCGAGTCGAGCCGAGTCGGCGCTCACTATGTGCTCGAGTCGAGCCGAGTAGGCGCTCACTATGTGCTCGAGTCGAGCCTAGTCGGCGCTCACTATGTGCCTGAGTCGAGCCGAGTCGGCGCTCACTATGTGCTCGAGTAGAGCCGAGTCGCTGCTCAGAGAGACTCACGCAGCGAGTCGGCTACATTGAGTCGAGCTCGAGCGACGACTTGACTTGAGCGTTAGACTCGCCGCTCGAGCCGACCTGAATGACATTCCTATTCTATCGCCTTTTTTCGTTCCATTTATAATCCAAAGAGGGCGAAATAACTGTAATGGGTGGACCCATATCAATCGTCATAAAACGTAACTATTCCAAAACCGTACA